>MU665636.1:4011-47965 GCA_026770625.1 Nicotiana glauca
AGAAATGGTCCGGAACCACCCCGAAACTCATCCGAGGTCCCCCGGGACCTCAACCCAACATGCCAACCAATCCTAAAACATTATTCAAACTTGTTCCAATTATCAAAACACCTCGACTAACACTAAAATCATCGAATTACATCAAATTCAAGCCTAAGTTCTTTTAAAACTTCAAAAATACGCATTCGATCAAAAACCCGACCAAACCACGTCCAAATGACCTGAAAATTTGCACGCACGTCCCAAATGACATGACGGTGCTACAGCAACTTCCGGAATCCCGTTCCGACCCTCGGATCAAAATTTCACCTGTCAATCAGAAATCGCCAAAATACTAACTTTCGACATTTCTAGCCTAAATGAATTACGGGATTCCAAAATACATTCCGAACACGCTCCCAACCCCGAAATCACCTAACGGAGGTAACAGAACCATCAGATTTCCATTCTGAGGTCGTCTTCACATTGTTCCGATTACGGACCATTTTTCAACACTTAAGCTCTCATTTAGGGACTAAGTGTCAGACAACACTCTGAATCCAAACACCGAACGTCCCCACAAACCAAAATAGCATAAATGAACTTAGGGGAAGCAGTTAATAGGGGTTCGGGGCATAAATTCTGGAAAGGACCGGCCGGGTCGTTACACACGCCTATGCTCTTCCCATTTTTGGCGGTTTCCATTACTACATATCTTGCTTTCTGGATTGTTGAACCCTCCCAATATGACCATATCTATGGTATATGAAGTGTGGAGTGCAAAAGCCATTTGCCAGATCTGCGTTATGAACTGTCCTACGTATCTTCAGAGAGTCTATAAATCTGTGCACAGCTACAATTCTTGGGGCCACTAAATATTTGTCTTTTAAAGGAACCTCATCTTTCCCGATATACCCAGCCATTTCTTCTAATGTTGGGGTAAGCTCGAAGTCTGAGAAATGGAACACATTGTGTGCCGGGTCCCAACATGTCACTAATGCTCTGATAATATCTCCCCGAGGCACAATTTCTAGCAAACCGGTAAGCCCTTTCAAATATTTCTTAACTTCATCTCGCCCTTCGCTTCCTAAATCATTCCACCACAGACGTAACTCCAAAGGGATCTTGTTCATGATTGAGAAAGGTTCATTTTGATTCGTGCTCATCCTGCACATTTATTAAGGTGATTTAATCACTTATTATGACTTAAAAGAAAAGGACACTATATATATTATTATTATTATTTTTTATTTTTTTAATTATAATTTCCAAAATAAAGTTCGATTTTTCTGATACGGCCTTTCAGCATTTCAAAGAGAAGATTTTAAGGTCGTGTCCACAAATTAGAAGAATTGGCTCAGAGTGGCTGTTCTTGCAAAACGGTCTTCCGTCGTCCCTTTTAAGGACTTTAGGCTTATTTTAGATAAGAACAACATTTTTCGGCTATTTTTGCAAAAAGATGTGGCTGGACCCGTCAAGGGTTGCCTACGTATCCACACGTGATGAGAATCAAACCGGCGTAGTTCGGGCAGATTAACGAACTATTTTAAAACAAGAATCTTTTTTTTCATTTTCATTTTTGGCATTTCATAAGCAAATAACAAAACTACTTTCAAAAGCAAGACTTTTTTTTTTCATTCTCATGTTTTGTATTTCATAAGCAAATAAAATAAACTAAAAAAAAACTAAAAAAACAAGACTTTTTTTTTCATTTTTTCATGGCAAGACAAACTATTTTCCTTTTCTATTTTTGAAAACAAGACAAAATAACAACTCTCTTTTTTCTTTTTTTTTTATTTTCAACAAATAATAAAACAACCTATTTTTTTCAAACTAAAATAAAGACTCTTTTTATTTTTTTTATTTTTTTTGAACAATTTTCAAAAATAAAGAGTCTTTTTCTATTTTCCTTTGCTTTTAGTAAAATAAACTATTAAAAATAAAACATTTCCATTTTTCATTTTTTTTTCCGGCTATTTTTGCAAAAAGATGTGGCTGGACCCGTCAAGGGTTGCCTACGTATCCACACGTAATGAGAATCAAACCGGCGTAGTTCGGGCAGATTAACGAACTATTTTAAAACAAGAATCTTTTTTTTCATTTTCATTTTTGGCATTTCATAAGCAAATAACAAAACTACTTTCAAAAGCAAGACTTTTTTTTTTCATTCTCATGTTTTGTATTTCATAAAAAAATAAAATAAACTAAAAAAAAACTAAAAAAACAAGACTTTTTTATTTTATTTTTTCATGGCAAGACAAACTATTTTCCTTTTCTATTTTTGAAAACAAGACAAAATAACAACTCTCTTTTTCCTTTTTTTTTATTTTCAACAAATAATAAAACAACCTATTTTTTTCAAACTAAAATAAAGACTCTTTTTATTTTTTTTATTTTTTTTGAACAATTTTCAAAAATAAAGAGTCTTTTTCTATTTTCCTTTGCTTTTAGTAAAATAAACTATTAAAAATAAAATATTTCCATTTTTTTTCGAAATTTCGGTAGAGTTTCGACAGTAATTGGGCATCGGTTTTTCTAAAACTAAACAATTAATTCTTTACACTGATATTTCTCTCTTTTTCTCTTTTTCTCAATTTCACAAAATTTCCGATATTCAAAAACCGGTCAGCATGCGGTCTGAGATAAATAAATGCACGTAAAATGCATCATGGTGGTCTTTTCATATCCGGTTACCTGTCCTAGACGGACCCAACCCCTGTGTTGAGTCCCCTAAGTCAAATGCAACATGATGCAAATAAGCGTCCTACTAGGAGTACGGCATGAGTTTATTGTTCTTCTAGGTTTAAATCCTAGGTTTATTGATCTAGACCTGGCTTACCCGAGAGGACAACTCGGGCCGAGGAGGGGGCTACGTACCGGGGACCCGCGGGATCGTCCGGCTTAGTAACTTGTCCGGCCTCTTTCTTATTTCAGGGTATTGACACTAACAGAATAGGGAGTCTCAACCAGTGAGCACATCCCCGGAGGTGAGAAGAGAAGTGTTTCGGCACAGTTTATATATATAGTTCAAATAATATCAAAGCGGTAAAACTTTTAGCACAGTAGGCATGGAATATGTAAGAAAATCATATATAAACAAATACAACAATTATTCCGAGCTCGAATTCTTAAACCCTGAACCAAATTTCTGGGTCTATTTCCCCAGCAAAGTCGCCAGAGCTATCACACCTTCTTTTTACGTTTTACTTCCCCAGAAGGTCGTAAAGGAGTTTTTTCCATTTAAAGGACAATCGGAACGGGATTTATTATTATTTCAGAGTCTCCACTTGGGATATTAATGGTGTCCCAAGTCACCGATTGAATCCCGAACCGAGGAAATCATGACTCTGTTAACAGTCCGCAAACTAGAAATCCAGATAAGGAATTCTATTAACCCGGGAGAAGGTGTTAGGCATTTCCGGATTCCGTGGTTCTAGCACGGTCGCTCAACTGTTGTATTTAATTTTTTATTTTGATTTCAATACATGTTCTATCCTATGTGCCTTTTTGTTAATAACCTGCTTTTATTATATATTTATTTTTTACAAGAATTGCAACATCGTGAAAATGTATCTCGAACCACGCCGTACCAGTACGCCCGTGGGTTTGACACATTTCGACTTCGTTGAGACTTAGATTTGGGTCACATAAATGTGCACCCGTATTTAGGAAGGTAATATTATTATCATACGCGCCTAAAGCAACTACGCATTTATTATCTTTGGGGAAGACCGTAAAATTTTCTAAACGGTCCTCCCAAATTCTAAGTCTTTCTATATAGCAATTATTGAGGGACCCGCCTTTTGTATTTTTATTTGGCGAGGCTCATCTCATTTTTATTTCAAAAAGTCAATCCTAAAGTGACTATTATTTTTTTATTGTTTCATTTGTCTCTAATAATAACAGTAAAGTCTTAATTAATTTGTTACTGGGTCTAAGTAAACCAAGTGACAATTTTGCATCAAAGCCAACCATTGGGCTCTAAGATAAGCCCAACGAAGGAAGAAGGCATCTCTGGTCTTATGCCACAAATTGTTCGTTTGCAGACCTTGGCCCATGTCCAAGCGAGGGAATGAGTCAGACTTGGCTTGGGCCATGCGTCACATAACATGAATTCAACCTTCTGGGCTAAATTGCTGAGCCCAAACCTTTTGAACCAAATGAACATCTATTCGTCTAAACAGGATTTGCAAATTGTATTTCTAATGATTCCAGGCGTTCAACGAGTGTAACAAAGAAAAGAGAACTAGATTCACTTACGCAAACTAAAGGCATATTGGTCATTTCAATTCATACTCATATTGTTTTCTATTTGCCTTTTGATGAGCTTTTAAATATTACTAATGTGAAGAAACTGGAATGTGATTCTATCAATACAAAGCAAACCAACTGTTTTCGAATTAGGCATTCCAAACTATTGAACTTAACTATGAAACATAAAATACTGTTGAACCTATCCTTTACAACAATTATCTATTTTTAATTAGAACTTCAAATTGACGTTCGTACAAATCAGAACAGATCAGTTATGAAATTATTCCATCAACCTAGTTTAAAACTAAATACTACTAGTAATCAAATGAATTTGAGACATGATAGTCTATACAGTCCATTTAACACAATAATCAATAGAAATTTAAGCAAATATCAGTCGAATACACATTATTTAAACAACTCAGATTTCAAGTTTCAGTGATCATTTGGATTCATCCTTCTCATTTCAGCTTACAATTATCAAAGTCAGAGCTGTGTACCTAGAATATGAGTTATAACAGAGAAGAAGAAGAGAGTCAGCTTTACTGAAACACTATGTAACACAGCACAGCAAAATTCAACAGCAATGCCCAGCAATTCAGGAAGGAATTCAGGAGATTTTGACAGGAAACAAACACAGCAACAGCAATAGTTTTTAATATTAGAAAATAGGATCCAATCAACAACCCAGATTTGAACTTGAAATTCAGCAAAAACAGGAAATCCTTCACACAGCTTGCTTAACCAGTCCAAATAACTTCAACTAAACCCAAACCCACTTGAAAAAAACAAACTCAACAACATCCGAGTAAACCAGCAAACAAATGAAGGCTAAACTATGCAATCCTGATATTGAAGTTCCAAACTAACTGTAGATCTCTAATGTAACAGTGATTTTTTTAGTTTTTTTTTCAGAGATTTTTTTTTTCTATTGTTTTTTGGGATTTAGAAGATCTAAATTTCAAATTTCAAATTTGAAATCTGAAATTCAGAGGATAGTTTTTTTTTTGGGAGGGAATTTTTTGAGGGCTGGAAACTTGTGAATTAAGGCATTGGGGTGCTTTTTTATAGGCACAAATAGGGGCAGAATATTCTAGATAATTTGTTCATTTTCCCTCCTTTTTTAATTTTCAGATTTGCTTGAAGTCCCTCATTTCCTGACTTTTTCCTCAAATTATTACCTTCACAATTATTGATACTTACACTAAGACCCCAATTGGAATGTTCTAGAAGGTTATACCTTCATCTACCCTATTCTCATGTCATTGTAAATGTCTATAGTACCCTTATTTATATCTTACAATTACCAATTCTAATGAATATGCCATTTTCCTATACCTAAATTACCCCTGTGGTTCCATGAAATTACTAACCAAACCCAAAGATATTCAGCTATCCAGAATCAATCCTACAATTCTCATAATGCCCCCTATCTAATATTAAACTGGACTGATACGCTAATTACACTAATCAAACCAACAACTAACTAATTAACTATCACTAATTAACACAAATAACGGCTAATAAACCACTAGGTACTAAAGCAATATTAGGAACTAAATGAATCTGAAACAATTTCCAAGCAAAAACAATGAGAATTCAATTTATCTACCTAAGTCAATAGAACAATTATTAAAATCTGAATCGAACTAATACCTAGAATCATAATAGAGCATATAATAAAGACTCAGAAATAAAAATATTGAAACAATGTACCAAAGCGGATTAAAAACGGATTTAAATGATCAGACAGAATGAAATTAAAACTAAAACAAATATTGAACAAAATCAAAACTAAATCGAATCAGAAACTTACTGATTTTGGCCTTCGACTTGGCTAATCTTGGATTTTAATTTCCAATTAGTGTTATATATCTATTTTGTCAAAAATAGACATATAACAATAATTGGAAACCAACAGGGCCCTTGAAACCCTAAAATAGGCTGACACCCCCAACCCTAGATTTGAAATTGGGGACGCTTCGGCGGGATTTGAAGGGTTTTATGCAAGGATTAGAGGTTAGGGAGGTGTGGTGAGTATATGGTGTGAATTTGAACCTGTTTGGACATGGTTTTGATTTGGCCGGATTTTTAGATTTGATATTCGAAGAAATTGATGAGGATTCGAGGGAAACAAGTTTGATGGTTGGAAAGAGGAAGAGAAGGAGAGTGTGTTGGGAAAATTTGGGGTCGATTAGGGTCGCGCCGGCGGCGGCGATGATTTCCGGCCGGCGGCGATGTGGCGGAGGATGGCGGTGAAAGGCGGAGTTAGGGCGGAACCCTGGTGGGACTTTTACCGGCGTTACAAGGGGGAAAGGTACGAGGTTGATGAAATGGTCTCTAGGGTTATGATATTTTCAGACATTAATATTAAAATCTCACTTTGATTAAGGACCGTTGGATCAAGGGTGATTGATGGCTGGGATTTATCGAAGTCAAAACGACGTCGTTTTGGTCATGGGGCAATTGGACCGGTTGTGAATAGTTTGGGCCTGGGTTGGTTCAAGACTGATTGGGCTCCAATCCAAATATAACATCCCAATTCTTTGTTTTCAATTCATTTTATTCCTTTTGTTTATTTATCTTTTTTTTTCATTTTATATTTTGTATTTTTTTTATTTTCCAGATTTATATTATTTTTTCTGATTTATAAAATTGTGAGATTAAACTACAATTAAACTAAAACTAATTAAATCCTAAAATCTACTTAATAACTATTTTATAATAATTTTTAATTAAAACAATAAAATGCTAAAGTGAACTATTTTTGATTTTCTTTAAATTTCTAAATTGAATTAACACCTACTTAATACTAAAAATGTAAAATTAAATTCCTAATGCATTTTTTTTATTTTTAATATGAATTATTATGCAACTAATTAACACAAAAATATAACAATTATCAAAAAACGACACAAAAATACACAAAAATTGTAAAAATAAAGAAAAATCATTTTGTTTGAATTTTTTGGGAATTATTTGCTTAGGGCAAAAATCACGTGCTTACAGTATCAACAATGTGTACCTGTTTTGTACCCATCTCATCAATCTTCTTTGTCAATATGCTCATCTGGGTCATTAGTGTGGCCATATTCTCTGCATGGGAATTATTTGGGTCAAGAGGAACTGAATGCACTATGGGTGCCAGTGTTGTAGCTCTAGTCATCCACCCCGAATTTTATGACATCTTATCAAGAAGGATTTTGCACTCGGTGAATTTCTTACTAAAAAATGCACCTCTAGCAGAAGCATCCACATTTGCCTTTAAATTGTCAGTTAACCCCATTTAGAATCTTTGGCCAAGCATCTGGTCTGGAATGCCATGGTGAGGGGCACTTCACTAGCATCCCTTTAAATCTTTCCCAAGTTTCTTGCGTCGGCTGCTGCTTATACTGCAATATTTCATCAATTTGTCTTGCAGTCTTGTTGGGTGGATAGAACTTATTTAGAAACTGCTTGACTAATTCCTCCCAGGTGGCTATGGAATTGATAGGGAGCAAATTTAGCCAAGTCTGAGCTTCCTCGGTCACAAAGAATGGAAAAAGTAGTAGCTTGATAGCTTTCGGGGTCACATTCGGTTGCCTTTGGGTAATACAAATAGACAGAAAATTTTTCAAGTACTGTTGTGGGTCTTCCATGTATGATCCGGAGAAAAATCCTTTATTTTGCAGCAGATGCAGCATATTGTTGGTTATCTGGAAAGTCTCCGCTTGGATTGCGGGCACATCTATGGCAGTGGCCAGGTTATCAGCTATGGGCTATGCCCAGTCATAAAGTGCAACCTCGGGCACAAGAGGTGCCACTATCCTTGCGTTGGGGTTTGCTAGTGGGTCCCCAATATTTCTGTTGATGTTGTCTACGTCACCCATGTCTAATTCGAGCTGGTGTGATTGTTGGGATTGTTTAAGTCTCTTATTAGCACGGTTTAATGTCCTGAATGTTTTCTCGGGGTCTGTGACTCCTTCTAGCAGTTCTCCAGTCCTCGAAGAACTTCTAGGCATACACCTAATTTTCACAAGAGTTCAAACGTTAGAATTTCAATGAAAAGATAGGGTATAGAGAAAAATGACTATACTTAGAATTTTTGTACTTCTTACAATTATAACTGATAACACCATTAATTCCCCGACAACGGAAGCAAAATTTGATAACGTCAAACTATGCCTTATAAAAAGACACACACACACGGACGTGGCAAATATAGTATGAGAAATTCTACCCAGAATAAAACCACAGAGAATTAACCTATCAATTACTCTTGTCGGATTTACTAAATTCACACGATTAATTTTCCCAAACTTTGTGATTCACAATTGATGATATTTATAACAACTAAAAACTAAAAATAATTAACAGCTGAAAATTAACTATGCTTAATGTGTAAACAGTTGGAATAAGGTCTAAGGTAATGGTTTCCCCCGTTGGTGATTTCTTTGGTTGTATATATCTTATAATTATGATTTAATTAGTTGTCTCTATCAATCATGAACGCTCCAGTTATTATAAATCTTTCTCAAGTAATTATGATAAATTACTAGACGCACTTTTTCAAGCTACGCTAGCTAGATTCACAATACGGTTCACTTAGATTGCACCTGAGGTATCATTATTTGTAATCAAACCTCTAAACCCTCGGTTATGACTCTCGTCTATACTCCGGAAGTGATGTTGTTCGTACAATCGCCTAAATATGCACTCTCTCTCAAGTAGATACACACTAAATAGGGACAGATAATTGAGGGCCCTTTCAATTAACCACAATCAAAACGTAGATGAGCAAATAAAGATTAACAACCAATTCAAAACTATATTAATATAAAAACCAAGTCATCCCCAATGGGTTTCACCAAAACCTTAGATTAAAGTATTTAGCTACTCATAACAACGGAAGATAAAACTAGTAGATTATTTATAATGGAAAAATTGCGAGAAAAATAGAACAGAATAAGAACTACGGTGACGAACGTGGAAGGCACTGCCTTCAACCGCGGCATGGACCGCGGTGGTGACTGCGGTGGGTGCTGTTCAACTTTTATCTCTGCATTCCTTCTCTTTTCGCTCTTTTTGTGTTCGAGTACCTCTTGAGTGAGTGTTTTCTTCACATTATTGCCTCCAAACACTTCATGTTGCTTCCGTGCACCTTATATTCCATGCGAAATCAATTAGCACCAATTAAAGCATTTTATTGGAAATTTACATTATAAAACAATAACAAAGCATGGACAATTAAGGTGTAAATAATGACTATATGGCCTCTTATCACACATGCTAGGTGATGGGCGTGTGGGCGTGCACCAGTAGGGATTGTGACTTGGTCCGTCCCATGGCAACTGTAGAGTTTCATATTTTGATAAATTGTATATGATATCTATGTGTTTTTGAAATGTTTCTGTTAACTTGGGCTGAATGCCATGTTTGGGGCCTTGTGCCGTACTGTTTGGACCCTCAGGGGTATTTTACTACTATCCTCACACTGTTTTGACTTGAAAGCATATCCTCGGTCATAATTTTTATCTGTTTATTGTTTAATTCAGTTTCATTACTCTACTTTTAAAAATATGAAAACTGTTTGGGCTAAGTTCCCTGATTATTCATTGAAATGCCCGAGTGGCTATGAGATTGATGACTGAGAGAGGCCAAAGGCCTGATGGTGAGAATTATATAATTGTGGATCAGGCTACACGCCGCAGCGATATATATATGTCTATGAATCAGGCTACACGCTACAGTGATATATGGATCGGCTGAACACCACAGCAATATGTTAGATCAGGCTGCATGACGCAGTGATATAGCTCTTGGGATGTAGGAGCCACTTCGGAGTCTGCACATCCCCAATAAGCGCAATCGACTATATATTTAGGGATCGGGCTGTATGTCACAGCGGTTATTATAAGGTACCTATTGAGCGTGAGTGCAGAGGGTGATTTATGAGAGTTGAGTCACGAGTGACTGAGAGGCTTGCTCGAGGGGCTAAATATATATATTAGTGATACTTTTCCCGAGGAGCTTGTTTTTATGAAATTACTGTTTTTACTCTGTTTTACACTGAGCCTCTAATGAAAATGTTGAACAAATATTTTAAACAACTTTCATTAAAACTGAAATTTTTATGAGATGTTCGGAAATTAACAATTGATTTGAACCTTGTTATTTCCAGTGAGGCTTTATATTATGAGATGTATATGATTTTAAATGCTCGTCTCTGCACTCAATCTTTATTTACCTTTATTACTTACTGAGTTGGCATACTCACATTACTCCTTGCACCTTATATGTAGATTCAGGTATTTTTGAACTCGGTAGCGGGTGTTGATTACTCAGTGGCAGGTTTTCGGAGTTAGCAAGGTAGCTTCCTGGCGATCGCAGCCTTTCTTTCCTCCCTTCTTATTCTTCCTTAGTTGTATTCCGTGATTTTCCCGCCCATGTTGGTCTTGATGTTATTAGACAGTTGTAGTAGATGCTCATGACTAGTGACACCCCGATGTCGGGCTTTTCTTTCTGTACTGTTGTTTTTTTATAAACACTTTATAAAGGTTTATTGTTAAATAGATTTGATTTTATCCTAAGAATGAAAATATTGATTGGTTTTGGTTTGTGTCAGCTGGCCTAGTTCCATGATAGGTTCCATCACGATCGGGTTGGTTTTGGGGTCGTGACAAGTTGGTATCAGAGCCTAGGTTATATAGGTCTCACGAGTCATGAGTAGGTTTACTATAGTTTCGCGGATCAGTGCGGAGACGTCTGTACTTATCTTCGAGATGCTGAAGAACATTTAGGAAATCCCACATTCTTGAATTCTTATCGTACGTCATTGATTCATCCTTAAATGTAACACTTCAAATTCCTTCCATGCGTTCATATATGCGCATGAGCGCACAGTATCAGCTGTGCATCGATGACTTATGATTCCCTGATCGAGGGGCGAGATGTGATTTTTGTATGTTGATGTTGGGCCATTCTAGAGGACTTGAGACCGGGCTTTGCCTGTAGGTTGAGCCCTAAGGTGTTGATTGTGTGAGCATGTGTTTTTGGATTTATATGTTCGATAGTTTAGTGGAAGTAATGGCTGGATGGCTATTTGATAAGTATGATGTGACTACGAGATGTGTTCATATGATTTGAATGTGACGAGAAAGGTCTGCTTGAGGGTACAAAAAACTATCTAGTGCTTGATCTCCGATTTGATGTATAGCCCTGAGTTGTGAGTATGTTGAAGGATCTTTTCATGTTGTCTAGTTAGGGAGTGAAGTAGATTTCATGTTGTGATATGAGTTTAGACTCAGAAGATTAAGTGATTGTATGATGTTTATGATGGTGGAAAGGTATGAAAAGATGTTAGTTTGAGGCAAAGCAGGTGAGTTATCTCCTGCGGGGTTTTCGGAAGTTTGCGTGATCCCTATGTGGTTTGTTGGGAGCCCTCTTTTATAGGTGAAATATGTGTGTGGCAATTTGAGTTTGCATCGCTTATGAGAGTGGGCATGACTATTATGAGGGTGAATGCGAGATTGCAGATGTTTTGAAGTACTAGATGATTGTGTTGCATGAGCTTATGAAGGATTTAGTTTAATCCCCCTATAGTATTATGGAAGTAACAGAGTATGGGCATTGCGAGTTTTTATGTTTTGACCTATGGCTTTGAGCCAAGTAGGGGAGTCTCCTATTGATAAGTTGAATGCGCAGTTAAGTGTCGTATTAGTTTCAGTTTGTGGTATACCGACAAATCAGTTGTAGCTTACAGAGGTTGAGGTCGAGGATGACTCGAGTAAAGGAAATTTTGGATAATGGTGTGTTATGCTTTATGGGTATAATCGTTGGATGAATTAGTTGTTGTCGTAAGGGATGTAACGGTTATGGAGTAGGATATCACTCGGCTGCTTAGAAGGATGGGTTACTTTCTTAGGTATTGTTATACTAATGGGGCACCGGTCGATCGGTTCGCTTGATCACTTTAATTGAAACTTGAGTAGAGTGGATGACTCCCGAGGATGGTTTTAAAGGATTTAATATTTACATGTAGTAATTGGAGATCTTCAATATGTGTATTTGGCTTAAAACTAAGGTTTACATTGGAGGATGTCAAGACTTGTGGCATTTCTAAATCAATTATGGATTCTTCATATCAGTATCAGGAAGGTGAAGGTAATGGCTTTGGATTCACAAGAAATCTTGAATGTGGTGCTTTTGGGGATATTTAAGAGAGTATTCAGCGGCTTATGAGCCTTAGACGGTGTGATTTTATGCTTGGGTCTCGTGTGGTGAGTATGGGGAGGATACGGTATTGTGGAAACGAGAAGTATAAATTTGAAGATAATTCAGAAGGAACTCGGATATATAGGACGGCTTGTAGTAGGTTGGATCTGCATGGTAAGTGATATGATTAGTTCTTTGGGTGCTTATGAGGTAATGAGTTTCTACTGGTGGTTCGTGGCAATGCTCTTGGGTTTTGGTGACCTGTGTAGCTTGGTTGAGTTAAAAGGATTCATCCCTGACAGTTTGGTTTTGTGCAAATGGGATTCGGAGAGTTTTTGATGGTTTCTACCACGGTTAGAGATGTATATTTTCTATTGGCATGGTTAGTGTGTGATGTATAATGATTTTCTTCTAGATGGGATCAAATGGAAAGTTCTTGGCTAGTTGAGTACGTAGTGGCTTATGGCTTGGAGCGAATTATGAAGTTCTCATATTTATCATAGGATGGCATGGTATATGCGGTATGTTGTGCAGGGTTGACATTTCATGTGTAAGGTCACGGTTCAGTTTTAAAAGGAAGGTCATAAATTCACATACCGCATGGACAATTTAGATGACTAGGTAAATGATGTTACTAATTGGTGTGGCTTGATGAGGGTATACATTTCAGAAAGGGAAATATGTTTGAGTGAAAGATACTTTATTGGTATTGCGGCACTCTCTTGTTTGATCGACTACTGATATTCAAGTCGCTTGATGGCACAGAAGAATTATAGAAGTATTCCTCGTGGGATGATCGAGTATTAGAGGTGTATTAGATATTCAAGAGTTGGAGTTAGGATTGGATATGGTAATTCGTGTGCTTTATGGATTTGGAGACTGGAGGTTCTTATAAACAGGTTATTTCGTGGTTGTGGACCGCATATATCGGTCTTGTGTGGTGACTATCAAGGGTTTGGAGACCTAAATGGATCTTTTGTTGCTTAGTATGGTGGATTTTGATGTGATATTAGGTATGGATTGGTTGTCTCTGTGTCGTGTGATTCTGGACTATTACGCTAAGATGACAACGTTGACTATGCCAGGGATGCCATGGATTTAGTGGAGAGGATTGATGGATTATGTTCCTAATAGAATAATTTTATTTTTGAAGACTAGCAGATGGTTAGGAAGGGTTGTCTTTCTTATTTGTCTTTTGTGAGGGATGTTAGTGTAAAGACTCCTAGTATCGATTCTATTCCAGTAGTGAGGGACTTCCCGGATGTGTTTCCTGCAGACCTACCGAGCATGCCGCTAGACAGGGTTATTGATTTTGTGACTGGGCACTCAGCCATTTCTATTCCACTGTCGTATGGCACCGCCGGAGTTAAAGGAGTTGAAGGAGCAGCTTCAGTAACTCCTTGGTAAGGGGTTCATTAGTAGGCCAATATGGATGTGTGTTTTGTATCGAGTCGGCCTTGTTGACTCCAAATTGATATTGTTGAGGGATGTGTCGTTCAATTGTTATTGAGCTTATTCATGTTCTGGGGTGATCTATAAGTTACCTTTCCGTGTTGCAAGGAGTTATAATTTGTTGTCCATATGCACATATGGTGCGATTCTATTGGGGTCTCATAGCGGAATTCAAGCGCCAAGAGTCTTGGGTATTTCTCGATGGATGGCATATTGGTTAGGTTCCTTCGGAGTTGTGTGGTGTTATGTCATTTGCTTCTCGGTGGTTATGGTAATTCACTCTGGGTCCTTGATGTTGAATTCTGAATAGTTATGGATTTTGAGCAGGGTGGCCTGAGGTATATAATGCAGACCAGTGTTTAGATGGGGTCACGTGTTGTAGCAGAGTTATGTGGAGGTGTGATTCTTCGGGTTAGATTCGTGTGTTCCGGTTCTACAATGTGTGATGGGTTCTCAGCATTGTGTTGTGGTGGTACTGGTGATGCTTGCGGTACAACTCTCTCATTTGAGTCATTTTTTCCCATGATTTGAGTACATTTGGACTGTTGATTAGTGGTGCGCGGGTCGCACAAGTTGTGGCTTTAGTTTATTTCGATGTGCCATGTCACTAGAGTAGTCGTGTTGGGCGAGATGAGGTCATTGGGATCTATAATGAATACTATCGGATTCTATTTCATCATGTTGGAAGGATAATGTTGGAATTCAGCTTAGAAATTTACTATGGTTCTTGCCGAAGAAGAGGGAACTCCATGACTATTTGATCTGAGGAATGGTTATGATTTCTACGTGTTTCTTTCATCATTAGCAGTATACGAAAGTGTTGGAATGAGGCTTTATTTGATAAGAGGTTTATTATCGGTATTCAATTATTTTGAGCAGCTTCTGTGATTAGAAGTTATCGCTACGAGTGTTTAAGTTATGTGGTATATCATGTAATTACATCTAGGGTTACAGATATGGTTTGTTACAACTTGTTCGTACTTATTCAGAGTATAGATGTGAGGTTTTGATCTAATAAATAATTTCAGAAGTGGAAATTGGGTTCTATGGTTAATGGGCTACGTTGGATTGTGAAATTTCAGTTATGTTGGGCTATTAGGCCTATATGGGATAGGGTGATGTGGGATCAACCTCGGGTATGTGCATGGTAAGTTTATACAGTGATATTTTGGCTTTTGGAACAACTCTGGGCACGTTCTAGGACGAACGTACGTTTAAGTGGGGGAGGATGTGATGACCCGACCGGTCGTTTTAAGCATTTAAACATCGCTTGCTAGTTCTCGGGCATGACTAGCCTCGTATGATGCATTATGACTTATGTAAATTTTCAATTTTGGTTCTCAGGTTAATCAGAGCAGGTATGGAAGCATGATTCTCAGCTTGAAGCTTTAAATTTGAAAGGTTTGACCAAGTTTTGACTTTTTAGTATTCGTTCTAGAATTTGGATTTATATGATTTGGTCCGCTCTGTTAGGTGATTTTGGACTTGGGAGAGTGTCCGGAATGTGATTTGGAGGTCCGTGGTGGAATTAGGCTTGAATTGGCGAAATTAGAAATTTGGCAATTTTTTATCGGTAGTGGAAATTTTGATATCGGGGTCGGAATAGAATTCCGGAAATTGGAGTAGGTCCATTGTGTTTTTAGTGATGTGTGTGCAAAAGTTCAGGTCATTCAGATAAGGTTTGACAGGTTTCGGCATCATTTGCGAAATTTGGAAGTTTAAAAGTTCTTAGGGTTGAGTGTTCTAAAGATTCGACTAAGTTCGTATGATGATATGTAACTTGTTGGTATTTTCGGTTGAGGTCCCGAAGGCCTCGGGATGATTTCGGGTGATTAGCGGAGGATTGGAAACTTGGAAATTGCAGCTGAAGTTACTGTGTTCTATGATAACCGCACCTGCGGAGTGGGACCGCAGGTGCGAGGACACAAGTGTGGAGGGATAAGCATCGATGTGGAAATAGAGGTCCATGAGAGGAGTCGCAGAAGCGGGTGGTTTGTCGCATCTGCATGCCCACAGATGCGATACGTGGGGCGCAGGTGCGGTTTTTGGAGAGTTAAGTGACTTCTGCAGGTGCAGACTTTTAGGCGCAGAAGTGGCACCGCAAGTGCGGATTTTGCTGGGCAGAAAGCCCCAGCTCGAGGTTTGTTCTTCATTTTTCAATTTTGGGCTTAAGGAAATTGGGAGAGAGGCGATTTTTCAAGGGATTTGAAGGATCAACATTGGGGTAAGTGATTATAACCTATAATGGTTTAAATTTCATGAATCTATGATCTTATTCATCATCTAATTGAGAAGTTGGACTAGAAATTTGAAAATTTAGGGCTTGAAATTGGAGAGTTTAAATTGGGAATTTGAGGGGCCATTTGATGTCTGATTTTGATCATTTTGGTATGTATAGACTCGGGAGTGAATGGAGTTTCTAGTTTTTTTTTATTTTTGTTGGTTTTCGAGACGTGGGCTGGGGGGCGGGGTTTGCGAAATTTCAGAAATCTATATTTAATTTGATAATTTTCTTGTGGGCCTTGTTCCTTTAGCATTTAATGATGGTATGATTCTGATTTTGGATAGATTCGGGGTGATTTGAGGCCTAATCGAGCGGCAAGGGCATCGCAGTGTAGATTTTCATGAGGTAAATAATGATTGTAAATCTAGTCCTGAGGGTATGAAACTACGGAATTTTGCACTGTTTTGATAAATGAGGTGATGCACATGCTATGTGACGGGCGTGTGGGCGTGCACCAGTAGGGATTGTGACTTGGTCCGTCTCTTGGCAACTATAGAGTTGCATATTTCGATAAACTCTATATGATATCTATGTGTTTTAGAAATTTTTCTGTTAACTTGGGTTGAATGCCATGTTTGGGGCCTTGTGCCGTACTATTTGGACCCTCAGGGGTATTTTACTACTATCCTCACATTGTTTTGATTTGAAAGCATATCCTCAGTCATGATTTTTATCTGTTTATTGTTTGATTCAGTTTCATTACTCTACTTTTAAAAATATAAAATTGTTTGGGCTGAGTTCCCTAATTTTTCATTGAAATGCCCGAGTGGTTGTGAGGTTGTTGACTGAGAGAGGCCAAAGGAATGATGATGAGGATTATATAATTATGGATCGGGCTGCACGTCGCAGCGATATATATATGTATAGTGATTGGGCTGCGCGTCGTAGCAATATGTTAGATCGGGCTGCACGCCGCAGCGATATAGCATCTGGGTTGTAGGGGCCCCTCCGGAATATGCACACCCCCAATGAGCGCAGTTGACTATATATTTAAGGATCGTTCTGCATGCCGCAGCGGTTATTATAAGGTTCCTAGTGAGCGTGAGTGCTAATTGATGAGAGTTAAGTCACGAGTGACTGAGAGGCTTGCCCTAGGAGCTAAATATATATGAGTGATAATTTGCCCGAGGGGCTTGTTTTTATGAAATTACTGGTTTTCACTCTTCTTTTACACTGAGCCTCTAATGAAAATGTTGAACAAACGTTCTAAACAACTTTCATTGAAACTGAAATTTTTACGAGATGTTCGGAAATTAACTATTGATTTGAACCTTGTTATTTCCACCGAGGCTTTATATTATGAGATGTATATGATTTTAAATGCTCGTCATTGCACTCAGTCTTTATTTACCTTTATTACTTATTGAATTGGCGTACTCACATTACTTCCTGCACCTTGTGTGCATATTCAGGTATTTCTGAACCCGGTAGTGGGTGTTGATTACTCAGTTGAAGGTTCATCGAAGTTAGTAAGGTAGCTGCCTGTCAATCGCAACCCTACTTTACTCCCTCCTTATTCTTCCTTAGTTGTATTCCATGATTTTCCCGGCCATGTTGGTCTTGATCTAGTCAGGCAGTTGTAGTAGATCCTCATGACTAGTGACACCTCGATGTCGGGCTTTTCTTCTGTACTGTTGTTTTATTATAAACACTTTATAAAGGTTTATTTTTAAATAGCTTTGATTTTATCCTAAGAATAAAAATATTGATTGGTTTTGGGATTGTGTCGGCTGGCTAGTTCCATTATAGGCGCCATCACAACCAGGTTTCTTTTGGGGTCGTGACAAGTTGGTATCAGAGCCTAGGTTACATAGGTCTCACGAGTCATGAGAAGGTTTAGTAGAGTCTCGCGGATCGGTACAGATAGGCCGTGATGGCGTCCAAAACCATTGTTAGGCAAACCAACCCTAATAAACTAGTGAGTTCTCATTTATTTTAATAAACAATCCCAACATTTACTTAACTTAAATTTAAAACAGTCTAAAATTAACAAATTTATAAGGCAACTGAATCGGGAAAAACTAAAGGGAGTCATAGTAATAATAATACTGTCGACGCCCCCTTTTTCTCGCGAAATCGGGTTTATGACATTTAGGAGGACAACTCGTTGCCTTTTGGGAATTGGGTTTGGATTTTGAAGAGTCGCCATCTAATGATTAAAGTGCATTAGGACACTAAGAAGGGTTTGAGTTGAAGAACCAGAGTTTGGTAAAGGCTAGATATTATCCCGAGGGGAAGGTGTTTGGCACCCCTCAGGATCCACTAGTGTGGTTCCCGGCCATGTTATATTGTGACTTCACATAATCAAGTAGACAATCAAAGATTCAAATATACAACATTGAAAATAAGCTAAAAAGAGCTTTGAAGGTAAGTAGGGAAGGTAGAGATTTATAACAATTTGAATAGTTTTACCAGAAGAGAAAACAAGCAAAGGGAGAGGGGACCTAGGTTTAGGATTGATATGGATCATCGATACAATATTCAGTAATAGCCCCTCAGAAAAGGGCTACATGAGATATTAGTGCATCGGTTATCATCTCCATATTCTACCCTTCCCACCCCGTAAAGGTTATTAAATGCATGAGTTGGTCACGAATACTTATTGTGTGTTATTACTCGTCCCGCCCTATAAGTCCTGGAGGGTATTTAGGACCACTATTCCTAAGTGATAGGGACTAGGCTAAACCCTTAAGTTTAAAGGCAAAAATGCTAAGCGACATACATAACAAATAGGACTGCACATAAGGGGAACATACAAAGACACAAAGAGGCTCACAGATCCCTCCACAAGTGAACACATAATTAGCACGTCTTAAACACAATTAAAGTCTCAAAGATAAGAGTTTGAAAAAGACGGAATGTTGAAATAAAATAGTAAGTTTCAGTGAAAGCGGAAAGCTTAATTAAGACTAAGTGACTTGAAGAATGCTCGATTTTCAGAAATACGACTAGAGACAGCAGTAAGATTTAGAAGTATACAGCAGTTTAGGAGTTAGTAAAAATATAGACAAAATCGTTAAAACACACTTTGAAAATAGAGTAAAAGCATTAAAGGTATAGTAACTTGACGATACGTAGGATAGGTATTAAAAAATAGCACGATTCTGGGCAGAAAGGGTAACCCAGTAGAAAACATAGTAGAACAAATACACAATTTCGAGATCATTTCAAAGTAGGGCGGGAGTTTTAGTAAAAACAGAGTGAAGTTCAGAGAGTCAAAATAAGAATGGGAGCGTCAGAGTTTAATATTAAAAGAGGCTAGTTCGTCTTAAACTGATAACAACATGATTAATCGATTCTTATTAGGCCTAAAGTTTGCGTAGGCATCGTATACATTGTCTGATTATCTTAAAGAGTGGACATGCATATTTGATTCTGATTTTTAAAAAGGGATACGCATACAGTACTTGTATTATTAGATTAAGCATGCTAATAGGCGTTTTGACAATTGCAATCCATATAAGTATAAAACTCTAAGAAATAGGATGTCTAATGCACATAGGAGTTCCTAAAACATAATTTCTACTATGCCAATGCAGTAATGACAGTTTATTTGGCTTATTGTTAATAATTAAGACTACAAAGTGAGTACAATAACATACATGAGAGAGAAAGACCTAAAACAGGGTTTCTAATGTATGACATGCATGTCCTAAGCAGGTTATCTATTGCGCAAATAAGTAAATAAAACCTATAAACAAGTTTTCTACTCATTAACTTCCCCCCATATTCACTATTCAGCCCCCACTTGTTCATTTACAAATTATTACGAACCAATAGTATCTGAATTACAGTAATAAAGAACAACAAAAAAAATAAAAACAAAAAACAAGAAGTTATTCTATAAGGAGCATTCAATAAGCCCAAATCCTCCAACCTCACTGCAAAAAATAGCCTTTCATAGCTTGGGATGTGCCAAAGTTCCCTAAGGAACTTAAGGGCTCTTGGGCCATGCTCACGCCCAGACTTAGTAACCATGAGTTAAACATGTGCAGTGTGGAAATACCAATCTTAGTGTGTCAGAGTTCAGAGGATACTCAAGAGGTCTCCAAAGCAGTGCTCACACTGAGGGAGTGGAACTTAAGTATCTAGGAATAAAGTGAAGTGCAAGGGAGTTCGAAAAGAGTTTTGACAGAAATAATGTTTAGAGGAATTTTACTTAAAACATTTCGTGAAACAAAGAAAGTCTGTTTAGTAAACAGTTTTTGAAAAGAGAATAGAGTAGTAAGCAACAACCTAGACACAACACCTCCAAAAATAGATTCATACACAGCCAAAGACCACAGAACCAAGGTAGGTCCAACAAACACAAATAGGGATAATGGGGGTTAGGGACACAGAGAACAAACATATAACCTAGCAAAGGTCTAGGACTAGCTCAAGCATGTTCAGAAATAGCCGGTAATGGCATAGTCATAAAAAAATAGACAGGAAGAACAACCACATAGAGGGGTGATAGGGATTTGGGATAAGTATGCAACAAGTGAGAAATCGTCGATAAGTCATTCTTAGAAACACACATAAAGGGGATATACTAATCCAAAGGAAAGGGAAGACATAATAACATGCTAGCGATGCATTTTAATGATAGATTTCGCAAAAGAACCACAAATAGAATCAAACTAGAAATAATAAGTACTGAAACAAATAAAGAATCATATTGTTGTTAGAGCTTTGAATTGAAACTAGGACATACCAGTAAGATAACAAGAGCAGGATGAAAAGACAAAGTGATAACACAATATTAGCCTTGGCTTACAGTCGGCTAATAATAGGCAAGAGCAGAGAACAGCAATAGAGCAAAAGGAGAAAGAGAGAAAGAGCACAAGAGAATGTAGAATTGTGAGTATTCACTGATGTCCTTTTGCTAATGAAAGAGTAGTGTATTTATAGTTCTAAAAACGAGTAGAAAAATAAGGTAAGAAGTAAAGTGTAGTATAATTATAGAAGTAAATACAATCAGAATCCCAATCAATATAAGTACTCTCCTTTAATTGGGGAGTCCTAGTTCAAACGGCTACCATAGTGATAAATAAGGAAAGAGAACTGATCGAAAGACTAATTTCAATCATACATAGAGTAGTAAAGAATAAGGCATGTGATCAGGACCAGGTATGGAACATATCAATTAAAGAAAGTAAGAATCAATTGGCGACATGCTTGCATATAAAATAAGGCAGAGTATCATTCTGAAAATCAGTAAGAGATCCCCGGTATCGCAGAGAGTCAATTATCAGTTAAGACAGATGTCAACAAGTATGGAAATACACAAAATCAGTAAAGAGTGTTAAGGCAAATATCACAGTTAAAGGAAAATATACAAAATCAGTAAAGAGTTCTAAGCCAAGTATCATGGTTGAAGGAAAATACACAAAGTCAGTAAAATACTAGTCACAATCGTTCAAGGATTCAAAGAGGCTAACTAATACTAATTTAAAGGGAATAAACACACATTAGATGAAAATAAAGTCATGTGAGTCAGGGAGGCAAGAAGAACCCACAGACAAATAGCATAGGGTAAAGATTAGTAAAACATAAGCGCATATGCAAGCACACAGGCAGAACAGCAACCTTCAGGGTTTTAGGTCTAAAAATTAGGGTTTCACACAGATACTAGTATGAATCAACAGAGTAGACATGATACATGCAAAGGAGACGAAGAGCCATAAACCCTAATGGGAAAACAGAGTACAATCACTAGAATTTCAAACCATTCGTGATAATCAAGCACATATACTAACCCAATTGCAATGAAAAGATTTCAACAATGGTAAATATGAGGGAAAATCATGAGATAGTGTTAAAAATCGATAAAGAAAACCATTTTGAGAAAGGGTTTCGGAAACCTAGTTAAAAGTGAAGATCCGTTTAGAAAAAAATAGAAAGTCTTTAAAGGAAACATCATAATAACTTGTAATATGCGTAGATCTACTTTAGATCTAAAAGAATTGGAGGTTTCAAACATTAGGGTTTCAAATAAAACCTCAGAGAAGATAAGAAGAACCTCAAACGTTATTGGCTCGAGCCTCAAAGGTCACAAACCTCACTCGAAATCAAACCTCGGAGGCTTGAAGCAAACAGGAACACCATGGGTGTGAGTAGACGGGTCCTCGCCTTTAGAGGGACTTAGGGATGACATTTACCGGCATAAGAGAACCATAAAAGGCAGTGCTTAAGGAATCCATGGTCTCTAGTGGAGAAGGTCGTCGAAGAAGATGAAGGGACTCGCCGGAGAAGGGAAAAGACAGAAGTCTCTAGAAGAGACCAAAGATAGAGAGAGAGAGAGAGTATATAGATGAGAGACGGTCTCAAAGAATCAGGGGTCAGGGAGGTAGTTAGAATTTAATTAAGGAAAATAGTTCTGGGTCGTTGATCTTATTTGATCAATGGCTCGGATTAAATCGGAATTGGTTCGGGTTATATTAGGGATTGGGCTAGGGTGAATTTAATTGGGTATTGGGTCAATTAAATCTGATGGGGGGTGTGGCTAAATTGGCTAAAATTTAAACAATAAAAGAGTTGTTTGTTAAATAGCCAATTTTCCTCTTTTATTTTTTATAAAAATAGTTTAAAAAGATTTTAAAACGAATTAATGGTATTGAACTAATTAATAACGTATAAATATTAATCTAAAAATACTAAAAAATGATTTTATAATTGTAAAATGCTTTTAATCTTAAAATAGGCTATAATTACAATTATATGCAATTTAGCTTAAAAAATACCAAACAAATGTTAAAAATATGCAAAAATTACCTTAATTATATCTTGGTATAAATATAAGAATAAAATAGGTTAATCACAAAAAGGATAATTTTTTGGGAATAATTACTGGTTTTGTACTGCTAAAATAGACAATAAATTAATTTTAAAATCCTTAAAAATAAGGAAAAATACCAAAACTCTTGGTCTTGCTTATATATGCATGTACATGCTATTTTTAGAATATTTTGAGTATATAAAAATACATGGGAAAAATTAGGTATCAACAGCTGCCCCTATTTATCCGAAAAGGATGAAAGAGTTGTCGGGTAAAGATATAATGGCTAATTTTGACTGAAAGAAACTATTTGAAAGGTTTTGACCGAGCTCTGGCTCCTGAGCTGCCTACATATCCCTGGTCTTACAGAAATCAGGTCATATGTAGTTCGGGAATCCGTCGGCGGAACACGCATGGAGATTTCGAAAGACGGACGCGATATTCAGGTTGGGAAGGATGGTCAGGGATTGATAGGTTGCGGGAACTGGAGCGGGATCGCTCCTGCTGTGATGGTCGTTGCTAGCTGGTGTACCTGCGAATAAGAAATATGAATATATATTATGCATAAATTAAAACATGGTGCAAGTTCTCATTGGACCATGAATGTTTCTCTTTGGACGGTTAGGATGATGTCCTCAGACCATGACGTCCCGGACCATGAAGCGTATATAAAGTATTCGCAGAATGAAATGATGTTCTCGGGCTATGAGAATGATGCCTCTGAACTATGATGCCTTTGAATAATGATATGCAAAAGATAAAAGTAGGGTCCTCAGGCCATGGCATGGCGTTCTCGGGCTATGAAAATGGTCCTCCGAACAATGACGCCATTGGATAACTTGGCAATCTTTCAGCCTATGCAATGCAGAACTTGGCGATCTTTTAGCCCATGCAAGACTTAAATTAAGCTGGCAATATTTCAGCCTATGTAAAGATTTAAATAAAGTTGGCAATATTTCAGCCGATGGTAAGTGCGTAATGTAAGTGTCAAGCTCTCAGCCGATGTAAAGTGAGAATATAAAATGGCGATATTTCAGCTGATGTGAGGTTTAAATGAAGTGGCGATATTTCAACCGATGTGAGGTTTAAATGAAGTGGCAATATTTCAGCCGATGTAAAGATTTAATATAAAATGGCGATATTCAGCCAATGCGAGATTTAAATGAAGTGGCGATATTTCAGCCGATGTAAATTGCAAATGTAAAATGGCGACATTTCAGCTGATGTAGGATTTAAGTAAAGGTGGTGAATATTTTATCCATGCAGGATGGAGGTAGAGCTTAACCTCGGAAGGCAGAAAGGTAGCCTTAAGCAATGCAAGAAATGCAGATGGAGACAGAGCTTAGTCTCGGAAGGCAGAAAGGTAGCCTTATGCAGTGCAGGAATGCAGATGGAGACAGAGCTTAGTCTCGGAAGGCAGAAAGGTAGCCTTATGCAATGCAAGGAATGCAGATGGAGACAGAGCTTAGTCTCGGAAGGCAGAAAGGTAGCGTTATGCAGTGTAGGAATGTAAGCAGAGACAGTGCTTAGTCTCGGAAGGTAGAAAAGTAGCCTTATACAATGCAGAGAAATGCATGCGGAGATAGTGCTTAGTCTCGGAAGGCAGAAAGGTAGCCTTATACAATGCAGAGAAATGCAAGCGGAGATAGTGCTTAGTTTCGGAAGGCAGAAAGATAGCTTACGCAATGTAGAGAAATGCAAGTGGAGACAGTGCTTAGTCTCGGAAGGCAGAAAGGTAGCCTTATAAAATGCAGAGAAATGCAAGCGGAGATAGTGCTTAGTCTCGGAAGGCAAAAAGGTAGCCTTATGCAATACGGCAGATAAAGGTGAATAGTAATGAAAGCTCTTAGCTGATAGTTGATTGCGTTGTTGTGGCTGCTGAGGATGTCATGTGCGGATAGTACTTGTAAGTAAGCGATGATTCTGAGAGTTGTATTCCAGAAAAAGTATGAGTATGTAATCGTATCTGATGATTTTATGTCTTAGGGTGCCTGCATTCAAAGAAAATCGTGAGTTATGTAAAGGGGGAAGGTTAGTTCGTCCTCCTGTGGACTTCGCTTGTCCTACTCGGATCTTGCTTTCATTGCGGGTAGTGTTGCTAAAAAAACCAATTTTGATAGTAGCCATTCATGATTTAGTAAAGAATATGACGTAACTACATATATTAAAATGATTTTCTTTTAGATAAACCGACGACTGCGACGCGGTTCAAGACATTGCAACCTCTCTCTTCGGAATTTTGAGGGCCCTCCTCAAAATTCTACCCCAGTTTACTAGTCTAGTGCCTCTGACGGCTGCGTGCGATGACTGGCTGAAAATCAACTTTGGAATTTTGAGGGTCCTCCTCAAAATTCTGCCCTAGTTTCTATTATCGGGGAAATGAAAATTTTATTTAATATTGACTGAACCCATAAGGCTGCCTATGTATCCCCTCTTAAATGGAAATCAGGTCAGACGTAGTTCAAATTACATCATATAGGAAAGCATAAAGATTACACATAATAACGCGTGACTGCATCTGAATTAATTGGCTTTGGTCAGACTTATCCATCCATTTCTGCAAGTATGAGGGCTCCTCCTGTTAGAACCCGGTGAACCATGTACAGACCTTGCCAGTTGGGAGAGAATTTCCCTTTGGTTTCATCTTGATGCGGGAATATTTTCTTCAACACCAGCTGCCTCGGTGTAAACTTTCTCGGCTTGACTCTTTTGTTGACTGCTCTGGACATTCTGTTCTGATACAATTGACCATGGCAAACTGCATTCATTCTCTTCCCATCTATAAGAGCTCGTTGCTCGTAGCAGCTTCTTACCCATTCTACGTCGTCAAGTTCTGCTTCCTGTATGATCCTCAAGGAGGGAATTTCCACCTCGGCGGGAATGACTGCCTCTGTACCATAAACCAACATATAGGGAGTAGCCCAAGTTGATGTGTGAATTGTGGTACGATATTCTAATAAGGCAAATAATAACTTCTCATACTATTGCTTATGCTTTTCTATCATTTTCCTTAATATCTTCTTGATGTTCTTGTTGGCCGCTTCTACGGCTCCATTCATCTGAGGTCTGTAGGCCATAGAATTCTTGTGTTTGATTTTGAATGTTTCACACATGGCTTTCATCAAGTCACTATTGAGATTGGAACCATTATCAGTAATGATCGACTCTGGGATGCCGAATCGACAAACGATGCGGTCGCGAACAAAATCTGCCACAACTTTCTTGGTCACTGCCTTATATGACGTTTCTTCAACTCATTTGGTGAAATAATCAATCGCCACTAGAATGAACCTGTGCCCGTTTGATGCGGCAGGCTCGATAGGTCCGATAACATCCATTCCCCAAGCGGCGAACGGCCATGGCGAGCTTGTTGCAGTAAGCTTGTTTGGAGGCACTTTTATCATGTCTGCATGTATCTGACATCGATGGCATTTTCGGACGTATTGGATGCAGTCCATTTCTATAGTCATCCAAAAATATCCTGCTCGGAGTATTTTCTTTGCTAAGACAAAACCATTTATATGTGGACCGCAGGTCCCTGCATGAACTTCTTCTAATAACCTGGATACTTCCTTTGCTTCGACACACCTTAGCAATCCCAAATCGAGAGTCCTCTTATACAGGATTCCTCTGCTATGAAAGAAGTGATTGGATAACCTTCGCAGTCTCTGCTTCTTAGTAGCGTTTGCAAGTTCTGGATATTCTCCTGTTGTCAAATACCTTTTGATATCATGGAACAAGGTTTTCCATCTGCTTCTTCCTTGACATGAGCACAGTAAGCTGGATGGTCATGAATTTTCACCGGGATAGGATCGATAAAGTTCTTATCTAGATGCTGAATCATAGATGATAAGGTGGCCAATGCGTCGGTGAACTCATTCTGGACTCAGGGAACATGCTGGAATTCTGTCTTTATAAACCTATTCCTCAACTCCTGTATATGATGCAGATAAGGGAGTATCTTGGAGTTCTTGGTTGCCCATTCTTCTCGGACCTGATGTATAAGCAGGTCTGAATCCTCGATCACTAGCAACTCCTGAACGTTCATATCAATGGCCAACTTGAGCCCTAAGATGTACGCTTTTTATTCGGCCATGTTGTTGGTGCACGGGAATCTGACTTTGGTAGATACCAGATAATACTGGCCGATTTCTGATACTAGGACTGCTCCTATGCCCACTCTTTTGAAATTTTCTGCTCCATCGAAAAAACAACCTCCAACCATCATAAGACTCTGCAATATCTCCTCCTATGAAAGATACCTCTTCATCAGGAAAATACGTCTTTAGAGGCTCATATTCTCCGTCCACAGGATTTTCGGCAAGATGATCTGCCAGTGCCTGTCCTTTGATTGCCTTTTGAGTCACGTAAACAATTTCGAATTCACTTAACAGGATTTTCGACTTGGCTAGTTTTCCAGTGGGCATGGGCTTCTAAAAGATATATTTTAGCGGATCCATTCTTGATATGTGGCAAGTGGAATAGGCACAGAAATAATGCCTCAACTTCTGAGCTACCCAAGTCAAAGCACAACAGGTGCATTCTAATAGAGAGTACCGGGCCTCGTATGGAGTGAACTTCTTGCTGAGTTAATAGATGGCTTTCTCCTTTCTCCCTGTTTCGTCATGTTGCCCCAGAACACAACCGAATGCTCTATCCAATACTGCAAGGTATAGCAATAGCGGTCCACCTGGTTCGGGCGGTACCAGAACTAGCGGCGTTGATAAGTATTCCTTGATTCTGTTAAAGACTTTCTAACAATCCTCATTCCATTTAGTAGTGGCATCTTTCTTCAACATCTTAAAGATGGGCTCACAAATGAAAATGGATTGAGCTATGAACCGGCTGATATAGTTGAGTCTCCCTAAGAAACTCATGACCTCTTTCTTATTCTTTGGCGGTGGCAATTCTTGAATGGACTTAACCTTTGATGGATCCAGCTCTATCCCTCATCGACTCACGATGAACCCAAGAAACTTTCAAGCAGGAACCTTGAATGCGCACTTGGCGGGATTATGTTTCAGATTGTACCTCCTCAGTCTGTTGAAGAATTTCCTCAGATCTTCCATGTGGTCGGTGGTTCTCTTGGATTTGATGATGACGTTGTCTACATATACCTCGATCTCTTTGTGTATCATGTCATGGAAAATAGTTGTCATGGCCCTTATATAGGTGGCCCCAGCATTCTTTAACCCAAACGGCATCATCTTGTAACAATACATACCCCATGGCGTAATAAAAGCCATTTTCTCAGCGTCTTCCTCATCCATCCATATCTGATGATACCCAGCAAAACAATTGACAAATGACTGTAGCTCGTGCATGGCGCAGTTTTCAATAAAAATATGTATGTTTGGCAAGGGGAAGTCATCCTTCGGACTGGCCCGATTGAGGTCCCGGTAGTTGATGCAGACCTTGACCTTCCCATCCTTCTTCGGCACTGGAAAAATGTTGCCTAACCATGTTGGATACTCTACTACCCTGAGGACCTTGGCTTTGACATGCTTGGTGACTTCTTCCTTGATTTTCAAACTCATGTCAGGCTTGAACTTCCTGAGCTTCTATTTTACCGGCGGACATGTTGGATCTGTCGGCAGTTTGTGAGCTACAATAGATATGCTGAGACCAGTCATATCATCATACGACCAAGCGAATATGCCCTCATACTCTCTTAGAAATTCCGTGTACTCTTCCTTTTTAGATGGTGATAGATGAACACTGATGCGCGTTTCTTTGACATTCTCTGTTTCCCCCAAGTCGAAAACCTTAGTTTTGTCCAAGTTAGACTCAGGCCTATTCTCAAAGTTCTTAACTTCTTTAACAACCTCTTCTGGTATATCATCCTCTTCTGAGTCTATATTTGTTTGTTGCGTTGTCTCATTGAAAGTCACAATCATTGGTTCATCAAGATAAGTAATAGTAATGCTGTGTAAAATAAAGTAAACGATAGATAAAATAATAAGAGCGAGATTCATAAGAAACTGAAATCCTTTTGATAAATTTCATAATTGATTTGAACATTGTAGCTCTTATTTTGAAATTAAAATACGAAAAGAAAATCAACTAGCAAAAACTAAAAGGTGATGCATGGTGCTTTGTTCAGCCTTTCTACCCCGAAGCTTTCCGGGCTCTGGTGGTTCTGATAGTCCAGTTATTGAGATGTGCCTTTCTGCTTAAGATGATCATGCTAGAGTGCACGAAATAACCCTTTGGGGAGGAGAATAAACCAAAACAAAACAAGGTAACAAGTTAGTATGGGTTATGAGAAGAAAATATTGCAATATTTAAACACATAGTGCAAGAATATAAATCGTCTCCTAATTTGGGTGACTCGTTGTGACCGAGGTAGGCCTAGCGACAAGTTAATTTGGAGAACTTGTAATGCTAAATGCCTCATTTGATTGATAAAAATAAGACGAATCCCAAAAAGACATTAAAAAAGCAGAAATAAAATGTCACTAATGGTTGTGGGCCTTATTACATTCATAACACGAAAAAGTAAAATCCTATCTACTTGGTCCCAGAAGGACCTTCCCCATACTCGGCATTTTTAGCTCCATCGAACAGCTTCACCAGCTCACGCAGTCCCAGCAGACAGTAAGCTCTAGCCAAGTGTCCCCCTTCGCTTCCCTCAACATTCTGGCAGTTTTCGATTCTTTGGATGAACTTCCTTTCCAATTCTATCAAACCTCGCTCCAAATACCCTAGTCGCTTGTTGGCGCTGACCGCGATATCTTTCCACTCCTCGATCAACTTTTGATGGGCTTCTTGAATTTCCCAGTGCTTATTCTCGCACTCCCGAATCCTTTTACACAATTGGTTGTACTTAACCCGCTCCTCAGCCTTTTCATCGATGACCCTGTGACCTCGAGCAAACCCTGGTTGTCCTAAGCCTTCATGATCATCCTCCAGTCAACCTGAGTAGTATGGAAAACAACCAGCATGATATCTATCCAGCTCAATAGAATCTTTCCCCAATATGATTTTGCAATGCCACATGTGTTGAGCTTGGCACTTATGAGGGCTATCGTCATCCTGAAAGTCGGCCCTGAAATGACCCATTTTGTCGACCCTTGGTATAACCTGCTTCTTTTCTGCCTGTCTCATGACTCGGAGAGGGACATAAGGATAAGTTCCTTTAAGACCGATGAGAATAAGAAACGGTGCATCCCGAGATCGGACAATGAACTCTTCAGTAGGGAACCATTCGAACATCCACTACACTTGGTCTTCTTTCAGATTTTCAAACAACTCTACCCATCCTTTAGCGTCTTCCAGTTGAGCAAACATGTTAGACATATAGTTCATTCGCCTTGGCTGATGGAAGGCGATATGATCATCCCAGTCCCTACGTAGGATCTCTTGCCGATATTCACCCTTTTGGAGGTGCTCCATGAGCCAAAGTTGGAGTAGTAATTTAAAACCCTTAAAGTGATTGGCCCCTTGCTGACATTTTTCCAGGGCTCGGTATATCTCCGCGACAATCATTGGTACTATGATGAAAGGCTTCCCGCCAATCCCTTTTATTAGGATCTTGGTAACCATGACCAGTTTGGTATGGATCCTAGCCTTCTTCATGGAAAATACTATTATCCCCAAGAATCAGAATATGAAGACGAAGACTCTTCTATGGACATGCCCTAATGAGGTAAGGGCGAATTCGTCTGGGTAAGTGCGGTAGGACTTGCTATGGCTATACCTCTCGTACAGATAATCGAAAGGAATATAAGAGTCCTTTAAACAAGTCAAGTCTGGGTTTTTCTTATGTCCCATCATCTTGAGGAAACCCCTACCCTTGCGATTTTCTGGAATAAGCAAACTCAGAGTCTCCCAAGGAATACCAACTAACCCTCTTATTTATTCGAGCAAAGGGGTCATTTCAAGGTCCCCGAAGCGAAACACTGATCTATCACTATCCCAGAATAAGGTTCTAGCCTCTATGATTTTGTTATCGGGTTGGATTTCCAAAAGAGAAGGAAAATTCCCCAAATATTTGCAGACGAGAGTCTGGTCACTGGAGTGAAGGTCTTCCCACCAACTTAGCAACCTCGGGTGAATGTTGGTTACCATGCCGAACCTGGGGACTTCGTGTCTCATTTTCTGCAAAACAAAGTGTTAGACCCTTACCCCACCTGACTCGACTATTTAAACCAATAATTATCATAAACGACATTTAGTTCTCCAGATAAATGCATAGAATATAGTGGCGCCCATTTGGGTTCCAAGGAAAGCCAGTGGACTTTGGACAAGGCTATCTTAAAGAGTCATTATGTGGACAGCATAACTGACTTGACTACGTTTGACAATGCTGCATACACATTAAATAGAATAAGGTTTCTATGGGGTATTAGACCGGTACCTTTGAGCAGATAATTCAAGAGGGAAAGGCATGGAACCATCGACTGCACCGCTGATCGACTGGTTTTACCGCAAAAACGTCTTTACCAAATTTAAGGGGTAATAATATCGGAAGGGCGTGACCACTCATTATAAGCGTTGCTATGGTATTTGTTTGGCACGAGTGGAATATGATGTTGAAGATGCAATTACAAGAATGGAACAAATTTTCATGTATTTGCACATTCATAAAGTAATGATTACAATAATTGCAATAATTAAAACAGTATTGAAGGAAAGCTGTAAAAGCATTAAAGAAAAGAAAACAAAAAAAAGCCAAGTTTGTTTTGAAGTAGAAGAGAGATAAAGACATTTAATAAAAGTAATAAAGAAGCAATAAAGTCACAAATAACATGCAATGGTGCCTAAAGAAATACCCAGCAGAGTCGCCATGCTGTCGACGCCCCCTTTTTCTCGCGAAATCGGGTTTATGACATTTGGGAGGACAACTCGTTCCCTTTTGGGAATTGGGTTTGGATTTTGAAGAGTCGCCGCCTAATGATTAAAGTGCATTAGGACACTAAGAAGGGTTTGAGTTAAAGAACTAGAGTTTGGATAAGGGCTAGAAATTATCCCGAGGGAAAAGTGTTAGGCACCCCTCAGGATCCACTAGTGTGGTTCCCGGCCATGATATATTGTGACTTCACATAATCAAGTAGACAATCAAAGATTCAAATATACAACATTGCAAATAGGCTTAAAAGAACTTTGAAGGTAAGTAGGGAAGGCAGAGATTTATAATAATTTGAATAGTTTTACAAGAAGAGAAAACAAACAAAAGGAGGGGGGGTCCTAGGTTTAGGATTAATAAGGATCATCGATACAATAATCAGTAATTGCCCCTCAGAAAAGGGCTACATGAGATATTAGTGCATCGGACATCATCTCCATATTTTACCATTCCCACCCTGTAAGGGTTATTAAACGCGTGAGTTGGTCACGAATACTTATTGCGTGCTATTACCCGTCCCGCCCTATAAGTCCTGGAAGGTATTTAGGACCACTATTACTACGTGGTAGGGACTAGGATGAACCCTTAAGTTTAAAGGCAAAAATGCTAAGCGACATACATAAAAAATATGACTGCACATAAGGGGAACATACAAAGATACATAGAGGCTCACAGATCCCTCCACAAGTGAACACATATTAGCACGTCTCAAACACATTTAAAGTCTCAAAGATAAGAGTTTAAAAAAGCCGGAATTTTGAAATAAAATAGTAAGTTTCAGTGAAAGCAGAAAGCTTAATTAAGACTAAGTGACCTGAAGAATGCTCGATTTTCAGAAATACGACTAAAGACAGCAGTAATATTTAGAAGTATACAGCAGTTTAGGAGTTAGTGAAAATATAGATAAAATCGTTAAAACACACTTTGAAAATAAATTAAAGGCATTAAAGGTATAGTAACTTGACGAGACGTAGGATATGTATTAAAAATAGCACAATTCTGGGCAGAAAGTGTAATCCAGTAGAAAACATAGTAGAACAAATACACAATTTCGAGATCATTTCAAAGTAGGGTGGGAGTTTTAGTAAAAACAGAGAGTTCAGAGAGTCAAAATAAAAATGGGAGCGTCAGAGTTCAAAATTAAAAGAGGCTAGTTAGTCTTAAACTGGTAACAACATGATTAATCGATTCTTATTAGGCCTAAAGTTTGCCTAGGCGTCATATACATTGTCTGATTATCGTAAAGAGTGGACATGCATATTTAATTCTGATTTTTAAATAGGGATACGCACATAGTACTTGTATTATTAGATTAAGCATACTAATAGGCATTTTAACAATTTCAATCCAGATAAGTATAAAACTCTAAGCAACAGGATGTCTAATGCACATAGGAGTTCCTAAAATATGATTTCTACTGTGCCAATGCAGTAATGACAGTTTATTTGGCATATTGTTAATAATTAAGAATACGAAGTGAGTACAATAACACACATGAGACTGAAAGACCTAAAACAGGGTTTCTAATGCATGACATGCATGTCCTAAGAAGGTTATCTATTGCGCAAATAAGTAAATAAAACCTATAAACAGGTTTTCTACTCATTAAAATAAACATGCATGCCCTTCCCCCCATATTCACTATTCAGCCCCCACTTGTTCATTTACAAATTATTACGAACCAATAGTATCTGAATTACAGTAATAAAGAACAAAAAAAAAAACAAAAAAACAAAAAACAAGAAGTTATTCTATGGGGAGCATTCAATAGGCCCAAATCCTCCAACCTCACTGCCAAAATAGCCTTTCATAGCTTGGGATGTGCCAAAGTTCCTTAAGGACCTCAAGGGCTCTTGGGCCATGCTCACGCCCAGACTTAGTAACCAGGAGTTAAACATGTGCAGTGTGGAAATACCAGTCTTAGTGTGTCAGAGTTCAAAGGGTACTCAAGAGGTCTCCAAAGCAGTGCTCACACTGAGGGAGTGGAACTTAAGTATCTAGGAATAAAGTGAAGTGCAAGAGAGTTCGAAAAGGGTTTTGACAAAAATAATGTTTAAAGGAATTTTACTTAAAACATTTCATGAAACAAAGAGAGTCTATTTAGTAAATAGTTTTTGAAAAGAGAATAGAGTAGTAAGCAACAACCTAGACACAACACCTCCAAAAATAGATTCATACACAGCCAAAGACCACAGAACCAAGGTAGGTCCAACAAACACAAACAGGGATAGTGGGGGTTAGGGACACAGAGAACAAAGATATAACCCAGTAAAGGTCTAGGAATAGCTCAAGCATGTTCAGAAATAGCCGGCAATGGCATAGTCATAAAAAATAGACAGGAAGAACAACCACATAGAGGGGTGACAGGGATTTGGGATAAGTATGCAACAAGTGAGAAATAGTTGGTAAGTCATGCTTAGAAACACACATAATGGGATATACTAATCCAAAGGAAAGGGAAGACATAATAACATGCTAGTGATGTATTTTAATTATAGATTTCGCAAAAGAACCACAAATAGAAGCAAACTAGAGATAATAAGAACTGAAACAAATAGAGAATCATATTGTTGTTGGAGCTTTGAATTGAAACTAGGACATACCAGTAAGATAACAAGAGCAGGACGCAAAGACAAAGTGATAACACAATATTAGCCTTGGCTTACAGCCGGCTAATAATAGGCAAGAGCAGAGAACAGCAATAGAGCAAAAGGAAAAAGAGAGAAAGAGCATAAGAGAATGTAGAATTGAGAGTATTCACTTATGTCCTTTTGCTAATGAAAGAATAGTGTATTTATAGTTCTAAAAACGAGTAGAAAAATAAGGTAAGAAGTAAAGCGTAGTATAATTATAGAAGTAAATACAATCAGAATCCCAATCAATGTAAGTACTCCCCTTTAATTGGGGAGGCCTAGTTCAAACGGTTACCATAGTGACAAATAAGGAAAGAGAACTGATCGAAAGACTAATTTCAATCATACATAGAGTAGTAAAGAATAAGGCATGTGATTAGGACCAGGTACGGAATATATGAATTAAGGAAAGTAAGAATCAATTGGCGACATGCATGCATATAAAATAAGGTAGAGTATCATTCTGAAAATCAGTAAGAGATCCCCAGTATCGCTGGGAATCAATTATCAGTTAAGGCAGATGTCAACAAGTAAAGAAATATACAAAATCAGTAAAGAGTGTTAAGGCAAGTAGCACATTTAAAGGAAAATACACAAAATCAGTAAAGAGTTCTAAGGCAAGTATCATGGTTGAAGGAAAATACACAAAGTCAGTAAAGTACTAGTCACAATCATTCAAGGATTCAAAGAGGCAAACTAATACTGATTTAAAGGGAATAAACACACATTAGACGAAAATAAAAAACCCTAGTATATGATATTAGGGATCATGTGAGTCAAGGAGGCAAGAAGAACCCACAGATAAACAGCATAGGGTAAAGATTAGTGAAACATAAGCGCATATGCAAGCACATAGGCAGAACAGCAGCCTTCAGGGTTTTAGGTCTAAAAATTAGGGTTTCACACAGATACTAGTATGAATCAACCGAGTAGACATGATACATGCAAAGGAGACGAAGAGCCATAAACCCTAATAGGAAAACATAGTACAATCAGTAGAATTTCAAGCCATTCGTGATAATCAAGCGCACATACTGACCCAATCACAAGGAAAAGATTTCAACAATGGTAAATATGAGGGAAAATCATGAGATTGTGTTAAAAATCGATAAAGAAAACCATTTTGAGAAAGGGTTTCCGAACCCTAGTTAAAAGTGAAGATCCGTTTAGAGAAAAAATAGAAAGTCTTTAAAAGGAAACATCATAATAAATCGTAATATGCGTAGATCTACTGTAGATTTAAAAGAATTGGAGGTTTCAAACATTAGGGTTTCAAAGAAAACCTCAGGGAAGATAAGAAGAACCTCAAATGTTACTGGCTCGAGCCTCAAAGGTCATAGACCTCACTCGAAATCAAACCTCGGAGGCCTGAAGCAAACAGGAACACCATGGGTGTGAGTATACGGGTCCTCGCCCTTCGAGGGCCTTAGGGATGACATTTACCGGCATAAGAGAACCATAAGAGGCACAGGGTGAGGAATCCATGTTCTCCGGTGGAGAAGGTCGTCGGAGAAGATGAAGGGACTCGTCGGAGCAGGGAAGAGACAGAAGTCTCTAGAAGAGACCAGAGATAGAGAGAGAGAGTAGAGAGATGAGAGACGGTCTCGAAGAATGAGAGGTCGGGGTAGTTAGAATTTAATTAAGGAAAATAGTTCTGGGCCGTTGATCTTATTTGATCAACGGCTAAGATTAAATCGGAATTGGGCCGGGTTATATTAGGGATTGGGCTGGGGTGAATTTAATTGGGTATTGGGTCAATTAAATCTGATTGGGGGGTGTGGCTAAATTGGCTAAAATTGAAACAATAAAGGGTTGTTTGTTAAATAGCCAATTCCCTCTTTTATTTTTTATAAAAATAGTTAAAAAAAGATTTTAAAATAAATTAAAGGTACTGAACATATTAATAACGTATAAATATTAATCTAAAAATACTAAAAAATAATTTTATAATTGTAAAATGTTGTTAATCGTAAATAGGCTATAATTGCAATTATATGCAATTTAGCTTAAAAATTACCAAACAAATGTGTAAAATATTCAAAAATTACCTTAATTATATCTTAGTATAAATATAAGAATGAAATAGGTTAATCACAAAAAGGATAATTTTTTGGGAACAATTACTAGTTTTGTACTGCTAAAATAGACAATAAATTGGTTTTAAAATCCTTAAAAATAAGGAAAAATATCAAAACTCTTGGGCATGCTTATATATGCATGTACATGCTATTTTGAGAATATTTTGAGTATATAAAAATACATGGGAAAAATTGAGTATCAACAAATACAACCCAAAAATAATAGTCTACTAATGTGTGTGTTAGGAACTAGTGTCACAAGTACGAGAGAAACTAGTAGATTGTATAAAAATACAACTATCCTACTGTCTGAAATGGAGTAGACAGTAATAACAATAGGAGCGACTCTAGCATGCTGCTGAACGGCTCATAAGGGGCAGCTAACCGTGAAATCTCGATCATGTATTAGGGATGCACGCCTGACGGGTAGCTAGATGCACCTGCCTCAGATCCTGTACAATTAAGTACAGAAGCGTAGTATGAGTACATAAACAATATGTACACATTAAGTATCTTGTCCAACCTCGAAGAAGTAGTGACGAGGGGAAAACTTGACACTTACTAGGGTCAATAATAATATAATTTAAGTGTTACGCAAAGCATGAAAAGCACGAATAATAATGACAGTTTAAGATCATGGTGAACTAAGATATTCTTTCATAAGCAACATGTCAAGTTTCAGCCATATCATGTAACAACTTACATTTCCAGCAATTAAGTAGTGTAAATCACGAGAAGTTCCAATTAAATAATATGCGCACATTATGCCGAGGTCGTATGTCCAGGACCAACATAATATTAAATTGTACACTGCCAGAGGGTCGAATGGTGCGAACCATAGATGCATCTATTTACTACTGAGGCAATCGACCCGATCCACAAATAACAATTATTATCAAGGAAGTACACATTGTCCATTTATAGTCAATAATGCATACAAATTCTCAAGTAAGAGAGTATAGACATCTATACTTGCTTACCAATTTCTAGCGTGACCTAAGTGATATTAGTAGCAAGTAAGGCCACAAGAATTTGCAAGTATAGAATGATACGGGTCCTAAATTACCTGGACAATTAGCATAGTAGTAGCTACGTACGGACTAGCGTTACCACATACCTATGTAGCCCCCATAGATATTCATATACATTTATTTAATTCACCTATGGGGTTAATTTCCTCTTACAAGATTAGAAAGGAAACTTACCTCGTCCCAAAGCTTACTTCCAAACTCAAGAATGCACTCAAACCTTCAAATCGGAGCCGGACGATCCAAAACTATTCAAATGGGGTAAGAACTAGTCAATATATGCTCAAGAGTTCATATTCTAATTATTAAACTAATTTCCCAGACCTAAATGCAAGGTTCCTAAAATTCATCTCCAGGCCCACGTGCCCGGATTCCAGAAATATTTGAAGAAATTTGTTACCCATAACCTAAGGATCAAGAATATATGATTTCTACTACATTCCATAACAAATTTAGTGCTTAAATCTCTTTTTTGTCAAAACCCTTGGTTTTACTCTAAACCCATAATTTCCACTAATTTACATATTGTAATATATCCATAAACTATGTATTAATCTCTCATTGAATAGAATTAACTTACCTCACAAAGCTTGGTTGATATCTCCCCCTTTGAAGCTCCCAAATCGCCCAAGAATGGAGTAAAATGTGTAAAAAATGACAAACTTACATTATTTAATGAAGGCCACTGCCTTCAGTAGTTTTCGCATCTGCGGTCCTGGGCCGCACCTGCGCCAACCGCATCTGCGAAAAATGGGCCGCTTCTGTGAAACTTCACTGGGCCTGTTGGGCCACTTCTGTAAAAGGCCCCCCGCTTCTGCGATTTTTGGGCTGGCCAGCCATGGCCGCATCTGCGAGACAAAACCCGCACCTGCGAGCTCGCATCTGCGGTTGACCAACCATAGGTGCGGTTATGACAGAAATTGGGCCTTCAACCTTTGCCCAAAAATTCTAACTTGGTTTGAGCCTCGTCCAATTGGTGCTCGGGGCCCACGGGGCCCTGTACGAACACACCCACAAGTTTGAAATGATAAAACGGACTCGCTCGAACCCTCGAAACATCGGAAACAACATTAAAACTAGGAATCACACCCAAAAACCAATAGATTCAAACTTATGAACTTCAAGTTCTTCAATTTACTTTCAATGTGGCGAAACACACATACTACTCGGATTGACACCAAATTTGGCGTGCAAGTCTTAAATGGCATTATGGAACTATTTTCGGTATCGAAATTTTGCTTAGACCTCGATGTTACAAAAATCCACTCCAAACCAAATTTAAAGAACTTCAAAATCCTTAAGGAATCAACTCTCACTATTAGGTGCCAAAATGCTCCCGGGTAGTCCAAAACCCGATCCGGATATACAACCAAGTCCCAAGTTATCATACAAACCTGTTGGAACCTTCAAATCCTGATTTCGAGGTCGTTTACTCAAAAGCTTGACCAAAGTCAAACTTGGCCTTTAAGTCAACCATAAGGAACCAAGTGTTCCGATTTCAACCCAAACTCATCCAAATCCCGAACCAACTATCACCGTAAGTCATAAATGTGATGATCCAAACCTGGGGAAGCGTGGATGGCACCCAGTTCTGCACTGTCCCGAGTGAACCACTCTGCGACTCTTTTTTTTTCTTTGTAACTATCGTGGGCCAACATGGCCATAACTCGTATTGTATACCTATAAGTGGGCAACACTGTATCAATAAACTATCATTCTTAAAATATGAATACATATGGGCCGTCAAGGCCTCTGACATACTGTACAAAATGAACCTTTGTCTACAAAGCCTCTAAGATTTTCTTGACATCAAATGGGACAGGGTACCGACCTACCCATAAGTCTGTAGCAAAACTCTTACACAATAACTTATACACTTGGCTGCACTTCGAATGAGGTGGAGTCTTATCGATCCTTCGCTGAATGTTGACCTCGTCTACTATGAGGGCTTGTCAAATTGATTATTTATACCTGTAGAAATGAATGCAGCATCCCTAACAACAGGACATCGGTACGAATAATGTACTGAGTATGTAAGGCAGAACTGAAATATAACCCGAATCTCTAAAGTGCCATCGTACATGCATACTTATTATACATACATATATCTAATACTTCTCTTTGATACTATTATCCATATCGTATGATGCATTACTGACCAACTGATCAGCGGTAACTACCCGACCGGCCTTCGCACGGTGGAAAATATATGACTACCTAACCGGTGGTAAATAACGATAAATAACTGCCAAACCGGTGGTAACTGCCCGACCAGCCATAGAACGATGGTAAATGCATGTCTACTCAACTGGCCATAGCACGGTGGTAAATGAATATGCATGACTGTCCAACCGGCCATAGCACGGTGGTAAATAAGTAACTGCCCAACTGGTCATAGCTCGGTGGTAAATACATATGCATGAAAATACATGTATTCCTATATTAGGAACATTAATATCTTTATCAAATACCTAAATAGAGACTTAGTAACATACTTAGACATGCTTGAATATTATTTTATATGAAGGAATAACATAGACATCCTTCACTGCTAAGAGTAGAACCACTTATGGAAAAGTATTACGTTTACGTATCATTTCTTGGATCATGCCAAAAGAAAGAAGGGATTGCCTTAACATACCTGTATGATCTCTTCCTTATTACTCAACCAAGCTCACAACTTCTCGCATGTACAACAAGTGAAATGATATTGTCGTTAATATATAATGTCGTACCATCGTATTTGGCTAGTCATATGACTTAAGGAAACTCAGGCAGAAACTCCCCTATTTTTAATACAACCCAAGGACCACTAAGGGTAATCAACAGCCCAACAACAACAACTATAACCAACAATAGCTACAACAATGATATAATCGAATATGAGTTTCTTCGATTATCTTAAAAATCATATTGAGCGGCAAGCTCGATTTTACTCATAACAAGATAAAAACTGAATCCAACTCTTAATCCATAAATTAGTTTACAACCTTCAAAACATCATACTTATACGTACCATATTATTTCCAGTTTAAAACATCCACAAAATACCTTCCAAAACAGCCCCATACGTCTAGCACCTTAAGTTTTATCGTCAATCACTTGCTTTTCATCTTTTCTTCTTCAATCAACTTAATTAAGATGTATAAAAGCTTAAAAACATCATCCCCAAAATTATCAAATTATTTCTCACAATTTTCATCTACTAGAAATCATACATTTAGCCACAAAACAATCCAACCAAAAAGACAACCATATCCCATGTTCTTTCAAGTGCTATCATATGATTTTTCACTCAAACAACACAACCAACACAAGATTAACCTTAGGCACAATCAAGAATATGTTATAAATACCTTGTAAAGAAGCTACAGCTCAAAACCCCATCTCAACTTAGCTCACAATATCCCTCAATCACACTAAGCATTCTCTTGTAGTCTTTAACATCTCTGATGATGATTTGAGTTGTTGTTTCCTTGAGTTTCGTTCTTGTGATATGTTAGGGATGATTTTGGAGATCTTGAGAGTGGTTTTGTGTAAGTAACATCTGTATTGTTGACGAGATATAAGGGGAAAAGACCACCGCCTCAATTCTCCAAGCAGGTGAGTAAGCTGCCTGCTTGGCAGCTTGAGTAGTGCTACTTCGGACACTTGTATCTCTCTACTCTAATATCATATTGACAAACAGTTTGCAGCGTTAGAAACTAGACATGTAAGGATTTAATTACATATAATGATATCCATGTAACTCTTAATAAATTTCGAGAAAACCGCATTGCAACTTGGCCATAAACTTGCCAGTTTCTCCGAAGTGCGGTAATGTGACTTGGCGACCCTATTTTGAAAATCCATATTTCTCTACCCTAATGTCATATTAATAAATGGTCTGGACCGTTGGAAATTATGTTCCAAGAACTTCATTTTGGTATGATATATGTCCCAAAATGACTTAAATCTTACAAATTTAATTTCTCAAAATGGCTCGTTACAAGGCAAATCTTAACTCGATTTTTCCGTAAGTTAAATCCAATTTTTCCCAAACTCTGTATTTCATATCCAAACATCATATATAGTCATATCATGACTCTAAAAGCATGTAAATCATGATTAACAAGTCTCGATCATCCTACTTACCTAACACCTCGATAAACCTTCCTTAGCTTTGTAGAAGGATTTCATCCTTTTTGAGCTTACATCAATTTGCTCATGGTGTACTTTCATGTACGGAAACATGGGGTGTAACAATAAATCAGTAAAAGTAAGTACGGGAAGTCTTATTTAGGGGAAGGGGGTTCTAAAAAGCAAAATGACCAGTCGAGTCGTACATTCTCCATCTCTTAAACAAATGTTCGTCCTCAAACAGGTTTAGATTCATACCTGAAGTGATAAATAAGCGTGGATATCTGCTTCGCATGTCTTCCTCGGGCTCCCAGGATGCCTCCTCGACTAGTTGGCTCCTCCACTGAACCTTTACCGTAAAAATCCTCTTGGATCTTAACTTGTGATCCTGTCTATCAACAATAACAGACGACTCCTCCTCATACCCCAAGCTCTCATCTAGCTGAATAGTGCTAAAGTGTAACACATGCTACAGGTTAGCGTTGTACCTCCAAAGCATAGACACGTGAAAAATCGGATGAACTCCCGATAGGTTGGGGGTAAAGCAAGCTCATAAGTAACCTCCCCAACTCGCTTCAACATCTTAAATGGGCCTATAAACCTGGGGCTCAACTTGCCCTTCTTTCTGAATCTCATAATACCCTTCATCAGCGAGACTTTCAAGAGAACCTTCTCGTTGACCATGAATGATACATCTCGCGCCTTCTGATCCGCGTAAATCTTATGTCTGGACTGTACTGTGCGAAGTCGCTCCTGGATCTATTTTACCTTTTCCAAGGCATATTTCACTAAATTTGTACCATATAACTTAGCCTCACCAGGCTTAAACCACCCGATAGGAGATCGACATCAACGACCATATAAAGCCTCAATTAGAGCCATCTCGATGTTGGACTAATAAATGTTGTTGCAAGAAAACTCGGCCAAAGGCAAGAACTGATCCCACTGCCCTCCAAAATCAATCACACATGCTCTAAGAATGTCCTCCAGGATCTGAACTGTCCGCTCTGATTGCCCATCGGCTTGCAGGTGAAATGCTGTACTGAGCTCTACATGGGTCCCCAACTTGTGACGACCCAAAGGGTCATCACCATATTTCTCCCTTTTTCTGTGCTTTCGAGGCCTTGAAAACCTCATTTTTAGTTGCCTCAAGTTGCGTGCGCAATCTGGGCACGAAGCCGGAAAGTTTTTATGTTAAAATATGTGAATTCTGTGAAAAATTTGAAGAATTATGATATTAAAATTGATATAGTTGACTTTGGTCAACATTTTGGGTAAACGGACCCGAACCCGTGATTTGACGGTCTCGGGAGGTCCGTAGAAAATATGGGACTCGGGCATGTGTCCGGAGTCGAAATCCAAGGTCCAGAACCTCGGTAAAAGAATTTTTCTGTTAAATTGTTTTCTGAAATTATTAAGGAAAAATGGAAATGAAAATGAGCTAGAAAATATAGGTATCGGGCTTGTATTTTGGTTCCGATGCCCGGTACAGGTCTTAAATATACGTTAAGTGCTATCTGAAAATTTTAGTTGAAAACGGACGTTGTTTGACGTGTTTCAGACTAAAAATGGGAAATTTGGAAGTTATGAACTTTGAAATGAAAATTATGAGTTTTGGGGGTTGATTCTTTGATTTTGATGTTATTTTAGCAATTTGATCGCTCGAGCAAGTTCGTAGGGTGTTATTGCGTTAGTGTGTGTGTTTGGTTGGGAGCCCCGAGGGCTCGGGTATGATTCGGAGGTGGTTCGGGGTGGTTTTCACACTTAGAAAATTGCAGAAAATTGAGTTCAGCTGTTTTAGACAGGTTGTTCAGCGCGTTCGCGTCTTCTTCATCGCGTTCGCGAAGCTTCAGCTTCATCATTCATTGCGTTCGCATCACTTGTTCACATTCGCGTAGAGTTATGGAACTCTAAGGGTCCAGCCCTCTTTTATTCTTCGCGTTCGCAATGACTGGACCGCATTCGCGTAGGTTCCCATCACGTTCGCGTACAGGCTAACGCGTTCGCGTAGGCCAATTCCCTGGACCCCCTAGTATTTCTCTTCGCGTTCGCATCCTTCTCATCGCGAACGCGATGGTCTGTAGAGTCAACCCTTCGCGAATGCGACCTTGCTCACGCGAACGTGAAGGGTAATTTTGCCCAGTTACTTAAAATGTCTAAACAGAACATTGTCGGGAAAATTTCATCAAATACACGAACCCTTTCTTCTCCAAAGCTTCTACGCGATTTTTAGAGCATATCTTCACCAAAACTTCTCGGGTAAGTATTGTTTAACTCATCTTCTTCATTTTCCATCATCATCTATTGAAATCCTAGGCCTAAAATC
>MU665639.1:0-12109 GCA_026770625.1 Nicotiana glauca
CCCAGATATACCAAAAGTCCTAAATTCTATCCGTTGAGCAAATTGAACCAATTTCATTGAAACTAGAAGTCTAAAAATAACGGCACCTTTCCTAAATTATAGAAATTATATTTAATACCTAAGGAGACCGGAACTCTAACTTGATAAGACCTCTATGTGACTACTGAAAAGGCTGCAATTTCTGAGCAATAATTACCTTCTTTAAAAACCCCAAAACACTCCTTAATTATCAATTCTTCAAAATCCCTGATCATCCTCTCTTTTGTCTCTGAAATTCTCCTAAGCTTTCCACACCACTAAATTCTCTTAGGGTTTCAGAAATTTCTCACCATGACAAATCCCCAAAACAACCCTGGCACTCCACCACCCGTTTCACCCAACACCTCATCTTCCACACCACCAGTCGAAAATCCAAAACCTAGATTCCGTCGCCAGAAAATGCTTGCAAAAAAAACTGTAGCCACTGGTTCTCTGAGAAAAGCCTTGAATGAAAAACTTCAGTCAAGTCAAAATAAAGCAAGCCCAGCAGCTGAGTCCAACTCTAGCTCGGAATCTGATGATTACATCTCCACTAGTGAAGGAGATGAACCTTGGTCTTCTGAACATGCCAAAACTCAAGAAACTCAAAGGGAGGTAAATACTTGTTATGTTTTTTCAGATATGGTTCAAAGGGAGGAAAATCGATTTGTTCTGATAGGGGCTGCTAGAGATGTAGGTGGGAGTGCCTCTGAAAAATTGAAGAATAAAAGGAAGAAGGAGACTTTAGCCATATGTGGGAGTGGGGAAGAGGGAGTATCAAAGTCAGGGGGAAGTGGATAAGGGGAGGCTGTTGAGGGGTTAATTAATTTGAGCAAACAACAAGATGAACCTGGTTCATCTGATAAAGAGAGTTTGGCTCACTTGTTGAAGAAAGTGGGGGCTAGTTATGACCTAAAGAAATGCAAGGCTTCATTACAAAAAACCCCTGCTGCATCCAAACCAATCAAGAAAAGCAAACAGTCACCACCCAAGTCTACTGCTAGGATTAGAGCTACAAGAAGCAGGGTTAGGGAAAGTGAAGCAGAATTGAAAAAGGCCTTAGAAGAAAGTAAGAAAAAGAGGAAAGAAAAAGGGAAAGAAAAGATAGGTGAAAGCTCGGAGGCTGTGGTTGAAGAAGAAGAACAAGAGATGGAACAAGTCCATCTAGAAAAGAGTTCTACAGTGGAAGTTCCAACAACAAAATCCAAGGGAACCAGGACTTGTGCCAAAAAGTCCTCTAAGTCGGTACCTGCTGAACCTATTCTTGCCAAGAGAACAAGGTCAGCTGCAAAAGGAAAACAAGTGAGAATTACTGAAGAAGATGATGAATGGAGTGAGGATGAAGGAGATGAATCTAAGAAGGAACAGGACAGACATGCCATGTTTGGCAAGAGAAAATTTTTGAAGGGAAGACTACTCAAGGACCTGGAGGAGCCAGGTATGATAAGGCTTCTGACTACTTTAGAAGCACAGGGCAGAAAGGACATGGTTCTTCAGATGGATGAAAAATTGGCTAGGAATGAACTTGTTGAGTTCATGGCAAATGGGACAGTGAAAAATGGGATAGTGACTAGCAAAGTGAAAGGTGTCAAAGTGAAGTTCAGTGCTGCAAAGCTGGGTAAGATTCTAGGCATCCCTAGTGAGGGATATGATGACTATACAAGGCAGAGGTGGCCTTGCCTGGATGGATTGCCTACTGATCTTTAGATCACAAGAAATTTTTGTGACACCACATCAGATGAAGAGGTACCTAAGGCCAGGGCAGTTCAGAAAAGTGAAATGAGGCCACACCACAAAGTGCTCTTTGAATTTGTCAACAAATGTCTTCTACCTAGATAGGAAAGAAGGCATACAGCAAATTATATGGATCTGGTGCTTATGCAATGCCTGAATGAAGGGAAGCAGATCAACTGGCCTGCCTTTATTGTGAAGCTGCTTGAAAGGGTACTCAATGGCTCAAAAGCTCATGCCATTCCCTATGGATTTATCTTGACAACTGTGCTTAAAAGATTCAATGTTCCCCTAAAAAAGTGGGAAATGGCTTCGATCAAAGAGCATTTTGGCAGCAAAACCCTTCAAGCTTGTGATTATCTGCTCAGTACAGCTCCAGTTGAACCTGGTTCTTCAGCAAAAACTCCTGTGAATAGTAAAGTTAGAGCCCTAGTTCAGGAGGTTGGGGCAAAGGATGCTGAGATAGCAAGGCTTCAGGCAAGAGTTGCTGAATTAGAGGGAGAAAGAAATGGGTTGAGAGCTGAACTTGCAAAGGAGAAGGAGAAAAATGAAGGAATGCTTCAACAAATGTTAAACCTGCTACAAACCCAACCCTCTAGCTCTTCTAAGCCTTAGGTATCCTATCCTAGTGTGCACAAGTCTAGACCCTCTCAGTGACCCAGTTTGGGATTTTTAGATGTTTCTTTTTGTTTGCTCATGGTTTGGTAATTCTGTTTTTCTTATTGTGGACTACATTGTAGAAATACCTTGCTAATCAATGAATATAGCTTTTCTTGCTTTTTGATAAATCTGATCTTTATAGGTATTTTTGTTGTGTTGCTTTTTGTTTGACTAAAGCATGTGTTCACTTGCAGTTGCCCCAGTGTCCATGAGTACTGATTAGATTACTGAGATCACATTAGTTATGCAACTTTTCGATGATGCCAAAAGGGGGAAGATATTGTGCTTAAAATTCATTATCTGAACAAGTGATGTTTATGACCTAACTTACATCTGGTCCTTTATGAAAGCTGAACATTTTCTAAAAAAATTTCTAAGTGTTGATATTTCAGCTAAGGTTCACAGGTTCTCTGATCATTAAAAGCACATAGTTTGTCATCATCAAAGGGGGAATTTGTTGGCCCAAGTTCAGTTGAAGTTTTGAAGATTGACAAATGAACATCAGGGAAGGACCTAGTCCATCATGAGAGACACAGTTAGTCATAACCATTGCACATGAGAGGCACGTGAGGAAGATATATACTGAAGCATATGCAACAAATATCTTCCGAATGGAATCGAAAAGATTGCATTGAGTTCTAAGGAGGACAGTCTCCTTATGATAAGAGAACACAATCCTAAGCTAGGATAAGGATAGGAGTTTCTATTAGTTAAGGACTCAAATCGACTAAGGATAAGCATTGGAGTCTTGATCAAACTCCAGCTGCTGATCTATAAAATAACTAAGTTGTTTTCTTTTATAGAAAACACACATAAGCAGAAGTTAGGCATATTTGAGAGCAAAAAGGATCAAGTCTGCTTTGCAAGAAATATATGCAAGATACAAGTGTGCACGTCTGAAGCTACATGAACTAAGATAGAAGAACCAGTTTCATCATTGTGTTTATTCTAAGTCTAGTTCAATTGTAGTATGTTTTAATATTGTACCCTTTAGCTTTCTTAGAAGCAATTGTATTAGGTAATCTGAGAATTCAAGTTAGAGTTAACTTGAAAGTGTCGCAACAGTTGAGATTGTGTGCCACACTGGGATTAGAGTTAATCCATAGGTTTACGAAGAGTTTTTGTAAATGGACTTTTTGGCTCAGTGATTTTAGTGGAGTTTGGGAAAAATCCTACTGAAAAGTAGGTCGTGGTTTTTTCACCTTTTGAGCCAGGTGTTTTCCACGTAAAAATCTCTGTGCACTTTACTTTCTGTATTTATTATTCCGCAAACTGCTGTAGTTAGATCACTTAGAAGAACCAGGTTCTTCTAACGCGAAAATTAAGTACCACACAAATCACCCCCCTCTTGCGTGGTATTGACGTTTAAAACATCACTGTGTTAAGCTATGTAAAACATCCTAAGCGAAGTGTACTTCTACCCAGAACTATGAGCCGGATACCCCTAGGCGAAATGATTCTACCTGATATAACCTAAGTTAAGCTGCGTAAAACACCATGAGCGAAGAGTACTTATACCCGAAACTATGAGCAAGATCTTCCTAGGCGAAAGGATTCCACCTGAGTTATGCTACGTAAAATATGAGCTGGATCCTCCGAGATGAAAGGATTCTACTGGAGTTAAGCCATGTAAAATACCCTGAGCAAAGAGTACTTCTACCTGGAACTATGAGCTGGATCCCCCTTGGCAAAAGGATTCTACCTGAGTTAAGCTGTGTAAAACAACCTGAGCAAAGAGTACATGTACCCGGAACTATGAGCTTTATCCCCCTAGGCAAAATAGTTCTACCTGAGTTAAGCTACGTAAAACATCCTAAGCGAACGGAACTATGAGCTGGATCCTCCTAGGCGAAAGGATTCTAAATGAGTTAAGCTGTGTAAAATACCCCAAGCGAGTAGAACTTCTACCCGGAACTATGCGCTGGATCCCCTTAGGCAAAATGGTTCTACTTGAGTTAAGCTTCATAAAACATCCTAAGCGAAAAGTACTTCTACCCGGAACTATGAGCTGGATCCCTCTAGGCGAAAGGATTCTACCAAAGTTAAGCTGTGTAAAACACCCTGAGCGAAGAGTACTTCTACCCGGAACTATGAGCTGGATCCCCCTTGTCACGCCTCAAAATCCGAGGAGCGCGACCGGTACTCAACCGATTAAACCCGACTGAGCAAGCCTGCTATGTTTCATTCTACCCAAACTAGTTCATAAATAAAGAGGGGATATTATCCCATTTAATAAAACGCAAGGAAATATGTCGTTAGCAACCCTCATTTCATTCTTTCTAATTGCTTCATTTAGTTTTCAAAATATTACAAGTTTACAAATTTAATGAAAAATATGCTTATCAAGTACCAACATTTCTAGCTCGGACTCCCAACATCAACCACTACCCACAATAGTCTACGGAGCCTCTAAACACAAGATAAGAGCAATAGAGAAATGTCGGCAACAAGACTCCGACTATACCTCAAAATGTATTTAGAAAATGAACAAAAGATACATAACATGACCCCGGGATGGAGTGGGGCTCACCAATACAGCTGACGAAAAATAGAGGAGGTGGTACTGCCGGTGGACTAGAGTACCTACTATAGAACCACCTACAATCATAACACGAATGTAGCGCCCCAGGCAAAAAGGGACGTTAGTGCCGTCGAATAGTACTAGTATGTAAGGCTAAAAGTCCTATTTCAGAATAGAATATCCATACAAGCAAAGAATCCACAAACAGTAAGTCAAGATCAACAATATTCTAACACCCAATTTTAAAACATGTTAGTCCTCTAGTTTATGAAAATAATACATAAAACTTTTGTTTGGTTGGGAGATCTCTAGCACCGATATAAGTTTTACCACCATCTTTGTTAGCACGGAGTCCAATCACGACCCGATCGGCTAGGTCGTCCCTTTAGAGACATGTACCAAATCACAAAATTCCAGTTTTTTTGAATTCCCAGATCTCAAATTTCCAGATTGTTGATTTACAGCACAATACCACCATGTGTGTGGCATGGAGTCCGATCATGGACCGATCGGCTAAGCTGCCTTCCCACATATGCCGTGTGGGTTGGCGTTACCAAATTACAATGTTACCAAGATCATCCCAGTTAAGGAGAATAAGCACGATCCACCCCTGCACCGGCACGTGTAGTTTCAGGAATGAATCTTATGACCCACCCTTCCTCGGTGTTGCTAAAGATACTCCTAGAAAAAAACATATTTGATTCAATTTAGTATTGCACACAATTGTAGTATAAATACAAGTATACGAATATATCATAAACACAACCATGCTTACCTCAATATCCTTCACAATTTATAGATTCCAATTAGTATTTCCAGTCACCAACAACAACAGTATTTCCTTGGCTCATTTGGCCATTCACAAGATTCTTTATTCCTGGCACGGTGGCCGTATTTGATTTTTTTCACATTTTCATTCCTTATTATCAAAGATCACCAACTAATATCAATGTACCAAATATTCCGGAAATTATGTATTTTCGAATTCAACCGAGATAGAATCGTCAAGCATAAGGGACTCTTCCCAAAGAGGAATATACCAACCAACAATTATATTACACATTGATCGTATCTATAAGGCAAAGCATTATATAAAACAGCCACTTATGGGCATAGTTCGGATACAAGACCTTTAGGCCATTCTACTTTTGGAAGTTAGCTCATAAGATTTGAGACTTATTTCATAATTGATTCACACTTCCTTATTCGATTCATTTCCATATGTCATTACATCTCATCAACAAGTAGACCAAGTAGACATATTCAACCAAGTCATTTAGTACACACAAGAGCAACTAGGAGCATTAAACAGAGCAATTCTTCTCACCCGATTAGCATACCAAACTTCTTTTAAGATGCGACTCAGGACTATATAATTTTGGTAGGTAAACCACACTTAAACTTACAAACAAATATGGAATTCACTTCCGACAGAGAAAGTTTAGCCTACATACCTCGATTGAGCTTTCCTTAAGTCCTACTATACTCCGAGACTCTTAGCAACGTCAATCTCTTAGGAACATGACAAATCGAACCACAAATTAGAGAGGTGATCATATTTCTAGTTCGTTTGAGCATATTTTCAAATACTAAGTGGGTATCATGCTTTTAAAACTATTTTGTAAAAGATCCTACCATCCCTCATCCCATCCTTAGCTCTAGACCTAACAAAATACTCTTAAGAACTCATGCATGAAAGATATCCACTCCTATCCTCATCAATTACACTTCTAATAGTCTATCCTAGTTATATCTAGAAATTAAGAGCTTGGATTATAGACCCTTACCTTTTAGGAAGATGACCAAGGTGCCTTTTTTCGACGAATCTTCAAGGTTTAAGCAAGATCTTTAGGAGAAGTATTGATGAAGAACCCCTTCTCCCTCTAGGAACCCTTCTCTCTCTCTAAATGTATCAGAAAATAAGCCTAAAATGAAGGGTAGGGTGTAATATATCGACATGGGGTTGGGTTATAAAAATAGGAAAATTAACCCTACGATGTCAGGTCTACTATAGCAGAATGGACCGCAGAACGCGAATGCTGGCCGCATAATGCACTGCAAAATCGATGTCCAAAACTAGGCTACACTGGTTCAATCTGCGACCTGATTTGCGACCGCAGATCAAAAATGCGGACCGCATAATGGACATTGAGATCGCAAATCTGACACAGGATCGCATTTTTCCAGCCTTTGGTAATTTGGTCATAACTTTGTGTAGGAATGTCCAAATGACGAACGGTTTGAAGAGTTGGAAACTAGACTCAACGACTTTTCATATGATAGGTTGTTCAGCATATAAAACCTCATAAATATTTAGATATGCTCGTTGAAAGTGGAGACTTGTGCGAATCCATTTGAAATTTTAGCCTCTTACGAAATTCTTCCCATTTGGCATACACTTAGGCTTCCATTTGGACCTCACATCACTTACCATAAGACTTATACACATATTTACCAAGTCTAATTGATGTCCACCATGTTAATAGCACATAAAATATCATAATTGGCTTATATAGCATCACGAAGCATAGTTTTCTTAGCGAAATTTTCCGGGGCCTTACATTCTCCCACCCCCCCCCCAGGATTATTCGTCCTCGAATGAGAGGTAGAGCCTGACCAAAACACCCAACATAACATATTTCTTTTCTATCTTACCTCAAGTCCCTAAATTTTGACAAACTCCTAAATTTTTTAGAAATTTCGGCAGAGTCTCCTTTGTAACTAGACCTATCCACCTGTCAGAGAACCACCAACACCATCCTAAAAACACATCCACAACTCGACAAATTACCATAATGTATACATCAATAATAAGAACCTCAGTATTATAAGCACCACGCTATCACGAAGATACCCGGACATGGATTGCACATTTTTAAATCACAACACCTATAAGGTACCTTTCAAATCAAAACCAATTGTTATACGATCAAGAGAAAATATTTTCTTTCCACGATACTTTCGGCCTTCAAGGGGGCCTTATTGACTTAAAAGCTTTTCCAGAACATACTTACAGAAACAATCACAACCTCCAAACTCATATAACAAGAATGACAGCTAGATATCTCGCATAAGCTAACTACCCATTAACTTCACCTTCAATAATTCCATCGGAATGATATACCGAAGGTTCCCAATCACCTCTTTAGACACATATACATGGAACACCGGAATCATGGAGGGCAACTATATGACATGGGGACATCATACTCATAACTGGACCCATCTCTTTTAAGGCTTATTAAATTCTAAAATGTACTACATCTACTTTACCCTTAGGAACAATTCGCATAGCATCTTCCTAGAAGAAACCTTGAGAATAGCTTGCGCACTTTCTTTAACTCTAGATCCTTATGCCGGACACCCGAGTTTAAACATTTTGCAACTTTTAACCATTATTCTGAGAGGGCTAGAATGAATACAACCATAGAGTTCCTACCCAATTCGGTTGACTGCAGGATGACGCTACCCCTTGACATGCTTGAGCCCATATGGTATAACACTTACTACGGATTATGATGACACGATTAATCGTTGCGATAAAATCATTGGTGGAACAATAAGGCATGAATTTTAGATAGCATATCGGCAATAGAAATTATTTACGGAGGAATATCCAGGCACATACCACCAATTGACTCCTGGAGCATGGGGAAGATCGAATTATCAAGAGTGGGAATACTCTGATACCTTGAATGTGATATGGGTTTCAAGGTATAATGTCGAATTATGCTCCTAATATTGATTGATACAAGGAACCTGTGCCATAAGCCCATGATAATGAAATAGAAGTTAAGCATTTGTGAGGTTAGTATACTCTGAACCGCTCAACCCTTCTTGATAGCTTATCGTATACGAGAAATGATGAAGATACGACAACTTGCCTTTCAAATTAATATGCTACGCGCCAAATCTGAAACACTAAATACGAACCTTTCACGATTGAGTCCACATTTCCAGGACTCATTAAAAATATGGAGGGGGTTTCAGGTACTGGCTGGAGAGGGAATAAACTCTTTTCTTATGAGAGGAAGATTGTCACGGTCCTATTATCATAATTATACGGCTGCGATACCTGGCCACTTTAAGGCAACTTCAATACTAGGAATAAAATAAGTTACTTATTGCGGAACAATTTAAGTGAGAACGAAAGTCATACTACAATGGGAAAAGAAAAGGCCTTCTTGTGGCGGGTTTGTAAAGATCTCAAATTTCTCAGAAGCTTGTATAGATAACCGCCCCGCTTCAACTGAAATGCACATCTATAATAGGAGCCGAGATAGGATCTCATGTCACTAGATAGTGAAAAACTTTTTGATAATATTAACGAAGGAGTAGAGTGGTTATTTGAACCGTAGAAGTCATCTACACTAGGGAGAAAAGAGTGACTCAAGAAGGATCACAATACAGAGCTGCTTTACATAGAATTTGGTACCACATAGGCAAATTTTATGACGGGTTATGCATAAGCACAAGTGAATACATGTTATCTTTTTGAGTAAAATGACTTGTAAGAAATTCAAAAATATGGTTCCTTAGTGAGAGTCTCAGAAAGCAAGTAGAATTAGTTGCCCTCGGATTTTGACTCCATTCAGGAAATCATTGTAAGACTCAATTCCACAAGAGGTTGCAAGTAAGATAATTGTAATGAAGAGGCTTCACGAGTAATGTAATACATCTCGCTCAAAGGGTAGATACACAGAATGGACAATAAGGTCGTCCTGACTCTATCCCAAATTCCATAATAATACTAGGATTGACGTATGACATGTAGAAATCGGAATCAATAAGAGAATATACACCACGAGATTGGAAAGTCAATATATCTGTAGCCACACCCAGAAAAGACTTCAACCTCTGATGCTTCCTCATAGCATAGAACCTATTTGGTCCCCCCGAGTTCCGAATATCACCCCCGACTGCTCCCTGTCCCAAAGGCGCTATTGATGAAGTAGTTGTAGAACTAGCTGGTTGCGCTGCACCCCTGCCTGTGATCTGGCTAGATAAATGACAGTCTCTTTGAAGGTGACCTAACATACCACACATGTAGCACATATTGGTACCATAGCGACATACTCCCGGATGACATTCCCCACATTTCACACAATGGGGGCGAGGTCCACTAAACTAACTCGCCCCACCGACCTGATAATCGCCATCCTTGCATACACTATAGACTTTTCCCTCGTCCTTTCCTCAAGCTTCCAATGCGGAAGTACCCATTCCAATGTTGGTTTGCTGTGGGTCCTTGGAATTTCCCTGATCTACCACCCCAAACACGTTGTTGGGCATGCTCATGACATGTTAAATGTTCCTTCCCACATACCGAGCAGACCGCGATAGGCGTACCCAACCTAGGGCATTTATCTTTCTTGTGCCCCCTCTTTCCACAATCGTAACATGTCTCAAGAGTCATCCAACATCTCCCAAAGTGACGCTTCTTGCAAACTGAGCATTCCGGCTTATTAGTACCAACAACCCTCTTTCGTTCTTAGATGCTCTCAACGCACTCTCAAGTGGTGCGGAGATATTAGCAGGGACAAGGAAACTTCCCTTAGCAACAATTTCCTCCAATCCTTCCAAAACTTGACGCATCCTCCCAATGAACTCATGCGCAATCTCCCCTAAATTCATATTCAATGGCGGGGTTACTCCTTATTCACTACTTCGCACTCGTGGATTACTCATCTGAGAAATGGAACATAACAAGGAAATTAGATCTCTATCTTGAGCTCTATAGCACGATCCAGAATTTCAAAGAAGGGTGAAATTCCTAAATGTCCAAATAGCCTCCAACTTATAGATGTGGTCGACAACACACCGATAAGAAGGACTCTACTAGACACAGCTCCGAGACATCCTAGGACACTTTAAAACCTTAGGCTCTAATACCAAGTTCGTCACGCCCCAAAATCCGAGGAGCGCAACCGGCGCTCAACTGACTAAACCCGACTGAGCAAGCCTGCTATGTTTTATTTTACCCAAACTAGTTCATAAATAAAGAGGGGATATTATCCCATTGAATAAAAGGCAAGGAAATCTGTCGTTAGCAACCCTCATTTCATTCTTTCTAATTGCTTCATTTAGTTTTCAAAATATTACAAGTTTACAAATTTAATGAAAAATATGCTTATCAAGTACCAACATTTCGAGCTCGGACTCCCAACATCAACCACCACCCACAATAGTCTACGGAGCCTCTAAACACAAGATAAGAGCAATAGAGAAATGCCGGCAACAAGGCTCCGGCTATACCTCAAAATGTATTCAGAAAATGAACAAAAGACACATAACATGACCTCGGGATGGAGTGGGGCTCACCAATACAGCTGACGAAAAGTAGAGGAGGTGCTACTGCCGGTGGACTGGAGTACCTGCTATAGAACCACCTACAATCATAACACGAATGTAGCGCCCCCGGCAAAAAGGACGTTAGTGCCGTCGAATAGCACTAGTATGTAAGGCTAAAAGTCCTATTTCAGAATAGAATATCCATATAAGGAAAAAATCCACAAACAGTAAGTCAAGATCAACAATATTCTATCACCTAATTTTGAAACATGTTAGTCCTCTAGTTTATGAAAATAATATATATAATTTTTGTTTGGTTGGGAGATCTCTAGCACCGATATAAGTTTTACCACCGTCTTTGTTAGCACGGAGTTCGATCACGACCCGATCGGCTAGGTCGTCCCTTTAGAGACATGTACCAAATCACAAATTTCAAGTTTTTTTGAATTCCCAGATCTCAAATTTCCAGATTGTTGATTTCTAGCACAATACCACCATGTGTGCGGCATGGCGTCTGATCATGGCCCGATCGGCTAAGCTGCCTTCCAACATCTGTCGTGTGGGTTGGCTTACCAAATTACAATGTTACCAAGATCATCCCAGTTAAGGGGAATAAGCACGATCCACCCCTGCACCGGCACGTGTAGTTTCAGGAATAAGTCTTATGACCCACCCTTCCTCGGTGTTGCTAAAGATACTCCCAGAAAAAAACATATTTGATTCAATTTAGTATTGCACACAATTGTAGTATAAATACAAGTATACAAATATATCATAAATGCAACCATGCTTACCTCAATATCCTTCACAATTTATAGATTCCAATTAGTATTTCCAGTTACCAACAACAACAGTATTTCCTTGGCTCATTTGGCCATTCACAAGATT
>MU665639.1:12984-29387 GCA_026770625.1 Nicotiana glauca
ATATTCGGTTTTTTCACATTTTCATCCCTTATTATCAAAGATCACCAACCAATATCAATGTACCAAATATTTCGAAAATTATGTATTTTCGAATTCAACCGATAGAATCATCAAGCATAAGGGACTCTTCCCAAAGAGGAATATAGAACCCAACAATTATATTACACATTGATCGTATCTATAAGGCAAAGCATTATATAAAACAGCCACTTATGGGCATAGTTCGGGTACAAGACCTTTAGGCCATTCTACTTTTGGAAGTTAGCTCATAAGATTTAAGACTTATTTCATAATTGTTTCACACTTCCTTATTCGATTCATTTCCATATGTCATTACATCTCATCAACAAGTAGACCAAGTAGACATATTCACCCAAGTCATTTAGTACACATAAGAGCAACTAGGAGCATTAAACAGAGCAATTCTTCTCACCCGATTAGCATGCCAAACTTCTTTTAAGATGCGACTCAGGACTATATAATTTTGGTAGGTAAACCACACTTAAACTCACAAACAAATATGGATTCACTTCCTAGAGAGAAAGTTTAGCCTACATACCTCGATTGAGCTTTCCTTAAGTCCTATACTCCGAGACTCTTAACAATGTCAATCTCTTAGGAACATGACAAATTGAAACACAAATTAGAGAGGTGATCATATTTCTAGTTCATTTGAGCATATTTTCAAACACTAAGTGGGTATCATGCTTTTAAAACTGTTTTGTCAAAGATCCTACCATCCCTCATCCCATCCTTAGCTCTAGACCTAACAAAATACTCTTAAGAACTTATGGATGAAATATATCCACTCCTATCCTCATCAATTACACTTCTAATGCTCTATCCTAGTTATATCTAGAAATTAAGAGGTTGGATTATAGACCCTTACCTTTTAGGAAGATGACCAAGGTGCCTTTCTTGACGAATCTTCAAGGTTTAAGCAAGATCTTTAGGAGAAGTATTGATGAAGAACCCCTTCTCTCTCTAGGAACCCTTCTCTCTCTCTAAATGTATCAGAAAATAAGCCTAAAATGAAGGGTAGGGTGTAATATATCGACATGAGGTCGGGCTATAAAAATAGGAAAATTAACCCTACGATGTCAGGTCTGCTATAGCAGAATGGACCGCAGAACGCGAATGCTGGCCGCATAATGCACTGCAAAATCGGCATCCAAAACTGGGCTACACTGGTCCAATCTGCGACCTGATTTGCGACAGCAGATCAAAAATGCGGACCGCATAATGGACATTAAGATCGCAAATCTGACACAGGATTGCATTTTTCTAGCCTTTGGTAATTTGGCCATAACTTTGTGTAGGAATGTCCAAATGACGAACGGTTTGAAGTGTTTAAAACTAAACTCAAAGACCTTTCATATGATAGGTTGTTCATCATATAAAACCTCATAAATATTTAGATATGCTCGTTCAAAGTGAAGCCTTGTGTGAATCCATTTGAATGTTTAGCCTATTACGAAAATTTTCCCATTTGGCATACACTTAGGCTTCCATTTGGACCTCACATCACTTACCATAAGACTTATACACATATTTACCAAGTCTAATTGATGTCCACCATGTTAATAGAACATAAAATATCATAATTAGCTTATATAGCATCACGAAGCACAGTTTTCTTAGCGAAATTTTTCGGGGCCTTACACCCCTAGGTGAAAGGATTCTACCTGAGTTAAGCTACGTAAAATATCTTAAGCGAAGAGTACATCTACCCAAAAATATGAGCTGGATCCCCTAGACGAAAGGATTCTACCTGAGTTAAGCCGTGTAAAACACCCTGAGCGAAGAGTACTTCTCCCCGGAACTATGAACTGGATCCCCCTAGGTGAAATGGTTCTACCCGAGTTAAGCTACATAAAACATCATAAGCAAAGTGTACTTCTACCCGGAACTATAAGTTAGATCCCCCTAGGCGAAAGGATTCTACCTAAGTTAAGCTGTGTAAAACACCCTGAGCGAAGAGTACTTATACATGGAAATATGAGCTGGATCCCCAAGGCGAATGGATTCTACCTAAGTTAAGCTATGTAAAACAGCCTGAGCGAAGAGTACTTCTACCAAAAACTATGAGCTGGATGCCCCTAGGCGAAATGGTTCTACCTGTGTTAAGCTACTTAAACCATCTTAAGCGAACAATACTTCTACCCGAAACTATGAGCCAGATCCCCTTAGGCAAAATGATTCTACCTGAGTTAAGCTGTGTAAAACACCCTGAACGAAGTGTACCTCTACCTGAAAATATGGGTAAGATCCCCTAGGCAAAAGGATTCTACCTAAGTTAAGCTGTGTAAAACACCATGAGCGAAGAGTACTTACACCCGAAACTATGAGCAAGATCCCCGTAGGCGAAAGGATTCCACCTGAGTTATGCTACGTAAACTATCCTAAGCGAAGAGTACTTCTACCCAGAAATATGAGCTGGATCCTCCGACATGAAAGGATTCTACCAGAGTTAAGCCATGTAAAAAACCCTAGCAAAGAGTACTTATACTTGGAGCTATGAGTTGGATCCCCCTAAGCAAAAGGATTCTACCTGAGTTAAGCTGCGTAAAATAACCTGAGCAAAAAGTATATGTACCCGGAACTATGAACTGTATCCCCTAGGCAAAATGGTTCTACCTGAGTTAAGTTACATAAAACATCCTTAGCGAAGAGTACTTCTACTCGGAACTATGAGCTGGATCCTCCTAGGTGAAAGGATTCTACATGAGTTAAGTTGTGTAAAATACCCTAAGCGAAGAGAACTTCTACCCGGAACTATGAGCTGGATCCCCTTAGGCGAAATGGTTCTACCTGAGTTAAGCTTCGTAAAACATCCTGAGCGAAGATTACTTCTACCTGGAACTATGAGCTGGATCCCCCTTGGCGAAAGGATTCTACCTAAGTTAAGCTGTGTAAAACACCCTGAGCGAAGAGTACTTCTACCCAGAACTATGAGTTGTATCCCCCTAAGCAAAATGGTTCTGCCTGAGTTAAGCTATGTAAAATATCCTAAGCGAAGAGTACTTCTACCCGGAACTATGAGCTGGATCCCCCTAGGCGAAAGAATTCTACCTAAGTTGAGCTGCGTAAAACACCCTGAGCGAAGAGTACTTCTACCTGGAACTATGAGCTAGATCCCCCTAGGCGAAAGGATTCTACCTGAGTTAAGCTGTGTAAAACACCCTGAGCGAAGAGTACTTCTACCTGGAACTATGAGCTGGATCTCCCGAGGCGAAAGGATTCTACATGAGTTAAGTTGTGTAAAATACCCTAAGCGAAGAGTACATCTACCCAGAACTATGAGTTGTATCCCCCTAGGCAAAATGGTTATACCTGAGTTAAGCTATGTAAAACACCCTGAGCGAAGAGTACTTCTACCTGGAACTATGAGCTGGATCTCCCGAGGCGAAAGGATTCTACATGAGTTAAGTTGTGTAAAATACCCTAAGCGAAGAGTACATCTACCCAGAACTATGAGTTGTATCCCCCTAGGCAAAATGGTTATACCTGAGTTAAGCTATGTAAAACACCCTGAGCGAAGAGTACTTCTACCTGGAACTATGAGCTGGATCTCCCGAGGCGAAAGGATTCTACATGAGTTAAGTTGTGTAAAATACCCTAAGCGAAGAGTACATCTACCCAGAACTATGAGTTGTATCCCCCTAGGCAAAATGGTTATACCTGAGTTAAGCTATGTAAAACACCCTGAGCGAAGAGTACTTCTACCTGGAACTATGAGCTGGATCTCCCGAGGCGAAAGGATTCTACATGAGTTAAGTTGTGTAAAATACCCTAAGCGAAGAGTACATCTACCCAGAACTATGAGTTGTATCCCCCTAGGCAAAATGGTTATACCTGAGTTAAGCTATGTAAAACACCCTGAGCGAAGAGTACTTCTACCTGGAACTATGAGCTGGATCTCCCGAGGCGAAAGGATTCTACATGAGTTAAGTTGTGTAAAATACCCTAAGCGAAGAGTACATCTACCCAGAACTATGAGTTGTATCCCCCTAGGCAAAATGGTTATACCTGAGTTAAGCTATGTAAAACACCCTGAGCGAAGAGTACTTCTACCTGGAACTATGAGCTGGATCTCCCGAGGCGAAAGGATTCTACATGAGTTAAGTTGTGTAAAATACCCTAAGCGAAGAGTACATCTACCCAGAACTATGAGTTGTATCCCCCTAGGCAAAATGGTTATACCTGAGTTAAGCTATGTAAAACACCCTGAGCGAAGAGTACTTCTACCTGGAACTATGAGCTGGATCTCCCGAGGCGAAAGGATTCTACATGAGTTAAGTTGTGTAAAATACCCTAAGCGAAGAGTACATCTACCCAGAACTATGAGTTGTATCCCCCTAGGCAAAATGGTTATACCTGAGTTAAGCTATGTAAAACACCCTGAGCGAAGAGTACTTCTACCTGGAACTATGAGCTGGATCTCCCGAGGCGAAAGGATTCTACATGAGTTAAGTTGTGTAAAATACCCTAAGCGAAGAGTACATCTACCCAGAACTATGAGTTGTATCCCCCTAGGCAAAATGGTTATACCTGAGTTAAGCTATGTAAAACACCCTGAGCGAAGAGTACTTCTACCTGGAACTATGAGCTGGATCTCCCGAGGCGAAAGGATTCTACATGAGTTAAGTTGTGTAAAATACCCTAAGCGAAGAGTACATCTACCCAGAACTATGAGTTGTATCCCCCTAGGCAAAATGGTTATACCTGAGTTAAGCTATGTAAAACACCCTGAGCGAAGAGTACTTCTACCTGGAACTATGAGCTGGATCTCCCGAGGCGAAAGGATTCTACATGAGTTAAGTTGTGTAAAATACCCTAAGCGAAGAGTACATCTACCCAGAACTATGAGTTGTATCCCCCTAGGCAAAATGGTTATACCTGAGTTAAGCTATGTAAAACACCCTGAGCGAAGAGTACTTCTACCTGGAACTATGAGCTGGATCTCCCGAGGCGAAAGGATTCTACATGAGTTAAGTTGTGTAAAATACCCTAAGCGAAGAGTACATCTACCCAGAACTATGAGTTGTATCCCCCTAGGCAAAATGGTTATACCTGAGTTAAGCTATGTAAAACACCCTGAGCGAAGAGTACTTCTACCTGGAACTATGAGCTGGATCTCCCGAGGCGAAAGGATTCTACATGAGTTAAGTTGTGTAAAATACCCTAAGCGAAGAGTACATCTACCCAGAACTATGAGTTGTATCCCCCTAGGCAAAATGGTTATACCTGAGTTAAGCTATGTAAAACATCCTAAGCGAAGAATACTTCTACCCGGAACTATGAGCTGGATCCCCCTAGGCAAAAGGATTCTACCTAAGTTGAGCTACGTAAAACAACCTGAGCGAAGAGTACATCTACCCAGAACTATGAGTTGTATCCCCCTAAGCAAAATGGTTATGCCTGAGTTAAGCTATGTAAAACATCCTAAGCGAAGAGTACTTCTACCCGGAACTATGAGCTGGGTCCCCCTAGGCGAAAGAATTCTACCTAAGTTGAGCTGCGTAAAACACCCTGAGCGAAGAGTACTTCTACCTGGGACTATGAGCTAGATCCCCCTAGGCGAAAGGATTCTACCTGAGTTAAGCTACGTAAAATATCCTAAGCGAAAAGTACTTCTACCCGGAAATATGAGCTGGATCCCCTAGACGAAAGGATTCTACCTGAGTTAAGCCGTTTAAAACACCCTGAGTGAAGAGTACTTCTACCCGGAACTATAAGCTGGATCCCCCTAGGCGAAAGGATTCTACCTAAGTTAAGCTGTGTAAAACAACCTAAGCGAAAAGTACTTCTACTCGGAACTATGAGCTGGATCCCCTAGGCAAAATGGTTCTACTTGAGTTAAGCTATGTAAAACATCCTAAGTGAAAAGTACTTTTTCCTGAAACTATGAGCTGGATCCCCCTATGCAAAAGGATTCTACCTGAGTTAAGCTATGTAAAACACCCTGAGCGAAGAGTACTTCTACCCGGAACTATGAGCTGGATCCCCCTAGGTGAAATGGTTCTATCTGAGTTAAGCTACATAAAATAGCATAAGCGAAGAGTGTTTCTACCCGGAACTATGAGTTGGATCCTCCTAGGCGAAAGGATTCTACATGAGTTAAGTTGTGTAAAATACCCTAAGCGAAGAGTACATCTACCCAGAACTATGAGTTGTATCCCCCTAGGCAAAATGGTTCTACCTGAGTTAAGCTATGTAAAACATCCTAAGCGAAGAATACTTCTACCCGAAACTATGAGCTGGATCCCCCTAGGCAAAAGGATTCTACCTAAGTTGAGCTACGTAAAACAACCTGAGCGAAGAGTACATCTACCCAGAACTATGAGTTGTATCCCCCTAAGCAAAATGGTTCTGCCTAAGTTAAGCTATGTAAAACATCCTAAGCGAAGAGTACTTCTACCCGGAACTATGAGCTGGATCCCCCTAGGCGAAAGAATTCTACCTAAGTTGAGATGCGTAAAACACCCTGAGCGAAGAGTACTTCTACCTGGAACTATGAGCTAGATCCCCCTAGGCGAAAGGATTCTACCTGAGTTAAGCTACGTAAAATATCCTAAGCGAAAAGTACTTCTACCCGGAAATATGAGCTGGATCCCCTAGACGAAAGGATTCTACCTGAGTTAAGCCGTTTAAAACACCCTGAGTGAAGAGTACTTCTACCCGGAACTATAAGCTGGATCCCCCTAGGCGAAAGGATTATACCTAAGTTAAGCTGTGTAAAACAACCTGAGCGAAGAGTACTTCTACTCGGAACTATGAGCTGGATCCCCTAGGCGAAATGGTTCTACTTGAGTTAAGCTATGTAAAACATCCTAAGTGAAAAGTACTTTTTCCTGAAACTATGAGCTGGATCCCCCTATGCGAAAGGATTCTACCTGAGTTAAGCTATGTAAAACACCCTGAGCGAAGAGTACTTCTTCCCGGAACTATGAGCTGGATCCCCCTAGGTGAAATAGTTCTACCTGAGTTAAGCTACGTAAAATAGCATAAGCGAAGAGTGTTTCTACCCGGAACTATGAGTTGGATCCCCCTAGGCGAAAGGATTCTACCTAAGTTAAGTAGTGTAAAAAACCCTAAGCGAAGACTACTTCTACCAGGAAATATGAGCTGGATGCCCCTAGGCGAATGGATTCTGCCAAAGTTAAGATACGTAAAACACCCTGAGCGAAGAGTACTTCTACCCAAAACTATGAGTTGGATCTCCCTAGGAAAATGGTTCTACTTGAGTTAAGCTACGTAAAACATCCTAAGCTAAGTGTACTTCTACCTGGAACTATGAGCTGGATCTCCCGAGGCAAAAGGATTCTACCTAAGTTAAGTTGCGTAAAACACCGTGAGCGAAGAGTACTTCTACTCGGATCTATGAGCTGGATTCCCCTAGGCGAAAGGATTCTACCTACGTTAAGCTACGTAAAAGATCCTATGCGAAGAGTACTTCTACCCGGAAATATGAGCTGGATCCCCCTAGACGAAAGGATTCAACCTGAGTTAAGCCATGTAAAACACCCTGAGCAAAGAGTACTTCTACCTGGAACTATGAGCTGGATCCCCCTAGGTGAAAAGATTCTACCTAAGTAAAGCTGCGTAAAAAACCTGAGCAAATAGTACTTCTATTCATAATTATGAGCTAGATCCCCCCAGGTAAAATGGTTTTACCTGAGTTAAGCTACGTAAATTGGAGGTATGGACAGTAGTAATGCATGCTGAAAAATAAAAGAAAATGGAGATTTTAAGGAGCTTACGTTTGGTTATATTCGTTCTTTTAGGATCGCTATTCTGCACTGCTTTGTTCCTGCTTCCAACAAAAAAAATTATGTGTTTTCAAAGTGGTGGTTGGTTTGTGGCCTTAATGCCTTGAGTATTTTGATTCACGGCCACTGCTGTCACAGAACCGATTCTTTCAGCATGGTACCGAGTTGTTTGACCGCTTTGTATCATTTTCCGGAGGCCTTGGCTTTCTAGTGCTGCCCCCGATTGTTTCATACCAAGATGTCCCATGGTGCCGCTACCCTTGTCTCAAAGGCAACAGATTTTTCTTTAAAATCGAACTCAATTATTTTGCACCCAGTATCGGTTTATGTCCGTAGTGCTTATCAACTTCTCTCATGAAACGGGTCTTGCTCATGTGACTTTTCAGTTTCATTGAAATGCTTTGTTCGCTATCAAATGAGATCTCAGATGGATTCGTACCTTTTTCAATGCTATATATGCCCCAAATTGTGCTCGATATTACGGGAAAATTGTAGCTAGTTTTGCAACTATTTTTTTGCTTCGCCTTTGATGCAAGATTAGATCGAAAGGGGCTGAAAGAAAAATATGGGTACAAATAGAACAATAATTGAAAAAGAAAAAGAATTGTACTTAACATAATGTGTCCCTTTCGGGAAAAGTAATAGGGATACTTATCCGGGGTATGTGCCGACTTTAATAAATCATGACATGCATTTTGAAATGGACGCCTGGTCCATCTAAGCTGTCTAATTCTCAAATTCCACCGTAAATGTTCATCTTGAATTTGTCTTGGTTGTGCTCATGCTGGAGAATCAAAGACCCTCATTCGGCTAGTAGCGCCCTTTGTAGGTTTTTTCTAACTAAACTCTCTCATTTCTCTACTAACCGTCGCCATATAGTGCCCATCGGGGTTTTCACCAATAAGACACTCTCATTTCTCTGCTCACTTTCTCCTTATAGTGCCCGTATAGGTTTTCACTAATAAGACACTCTCATTTCTTTTTCTTTTTTAAGATACTGTAAGAGGGAGGTTACCCAATGCCTTTGGCATGGGGACTTTTCAAACATTCTCAAAAGACATCGATTAGAAGTTCTTGAAAGGTAAAAGGCGAAATGAGTCTTGAACTAAATTACCACTTTTGGAACCGTTTTTTACAGAAAAATCATGAAATAAAACAAATTTCTGACCCAGTTTTGGAGTATTGGGAATATGGATTTTTTGTTCTGATGGGACCGAACCCAGGGTAAGGCTGCCTACGTATCCTTTCAGAATCAGAGATTTATTGTCTAGCTTTTTTATAAGTACACAGGTTCTAAAAAGTGAGAAACAAGGAAGACAAATACTGCTCAAAAGGATTAACAAAAGGGTGACACCTATTTGGAATATCGAGCAAATGATAGCCTTCGTCACATCGATATGAGAAAATCAATGCATGAAAATTCCACAATGGGTATATATCATATATAATATCTTTTGACTGCATCTGCGTTAATAGTTATGTTTGGTACCAGTCCTTCTTCATTAACCAAGTGCAAGTCCCCTTTTGGTAACACTTTCTTGATGATGTAGGGTCCTTGCCAATTCGGGGCGAACTTTCCTTTAGCTTCTACCTGGTGCAGAAGGATGTATTTCAAAACCAGCTGGCCTACCTCAAACTACCTTGGGCACACTTTCTTATTGTAAACGCGTGCCATTCTTTGCTGGTATAACTAACCGAAACACATTGTTGCTAGCCATTTTTCATCGATCAACATCAGTTGTTCTAATCAGGTCTTGACTCACTCAGTGTCTTCAATCTCTGATTCCATAATAATTCGATGAGAGGGAATTTCGACATCAATGGGTATCACAGCTTCAGTTCCATATACAAGAATATACGGAGTTGCACCAACAGATGTGCGAATAGTCGTGCGGTATTCCAAAAGAGCAAAAGGAAACTTTTCATGCCATTGCCTGGAACATTGGATCATTTTCCTAAGAATCTTCTTGATGTACTTGTTCGCCGCTTCAACGGCTCCATTGGGTTTTGGCCGCTAAGGGGTGGAATGGGGATGCATGATTTTAAATTGTCCGCATACCACATTCATCAAATGACTATTTATATTGGCTGCATTGTTAGTGATAATTGGTCTTCGGGATACCAAAGCGACAGATGATGTTGGAATGAACAAATTCTACCACTGCTTTCTTGGTGACTACTTTGAAAGTGATGGCCTCCACCCATTTGGTGAAGTAATCAATTGCAACCAAAATGAATCTATGCCCATTTGAAGCTTTTGGCTCGATTGACCCAATAACATCCATTCCCTAAGCAACGAAAGGCCAAGGAGAGAACATGGGATGCAACTCCGAAGGAGGCGAGTGAATCAGATCACCATGAATCTGGCATTAGTGACACTTGCGAACAAAAATGAAGCAATCTCGCGTTATAGTAAGACAATAATACCCTGCCTACAAAATCTTCTTCGGCAAAACATATCCATTCCTGTGAGGTCTGTATACCCCCGAATGCACTTCACTCATGATTCGCGCTGCTTATGTAGCATCTATGCATCTCAACAAGTTTAAATATGGGGTCTTTTTGTACAAAATTTCCCCATTCAGGAAGAAACCACTGGCGAGTCACCTTATATTTCTTTTTTGATCTCCTTTAGCATGCTCTGGATATTCTCTTGTTTTTAGGAATTGTTTTATGTCATCGTACCATGGTTCACCATATGATTCTATCTCAATTGTATTGTAGTAACCGTGTTGATTCCAAATTTGGATTTCCAGTGGATCAATATAAGGTGTTGCCTGGATAAGGGAGCATCGAGGCTAAAGTAGCCAAGGCATCAGCTAGCTCATTGGGAAACCTGGGAATGTACCTGAACTTGATGGACTTAAATCTTCTGCTCAAGTTTTGAACACATTGTCTGTACGGAATAAGCTTGATGTCTCGAGTATCCCATTTGCCTTGGGCTTACCGGATAAGCAAGTTACAATCTACTATAACCAATAGTTCATGCACATTCGGATTGATGGACATTTTCAAACCCATGATACAAGCTTTGTATTTTGCCGTATTATTGTACAGAAGAACCGAAGTCGGGCCATTGCAGGGTAATCATGTTGAATAGGTGAGATGAGGATTGCCCCGATCCTAACTCCTTTGATATTAACAGCCCCATCAAAATACATTTTCCATAGAGGGTGATCTTCTGGAACCACTTCCTCTATTGAGTTTACCTCTTCGGTTGGGAAGTATGTGATAAGTGGCATGTACTCATTATCAATTGGATTCTTTACCAAATGATCTTCCAAAGCATGTGCTTTCATCGCGGTGCGAGTGACAGACGATGTCAAACTCTGTAAGCAGGATTTGTCATTTTGTGAGCCTGCCAGTGGGCATTAGCTTTTGGAAGATGTACTTTAAAGGATCCATTCTAGTTATGATGTAAGTAGTGTAGGCCAAAAGATAATGTCTCAGCTTCTGAGAGACCCAAGTCAAGGCACAACATGTCCTTTCTAAAAGGGTGTACTTAACCTCATAATTAGTTAACTTTTTGCTCAAATAATAGATTACATGTTGCATCATGTTTCCCCAAAACGCATCCAAAGGAATTATCCATTGCCGATAGATATAAAAACAAAGGCCTACCAGGTTCAAGCAGGACCAGTATAGGGGGTTTTGATAGATAATCTTTGATCCTGTCAAAAGCTTTTTGGAAATCGTCTGTCCACCTGATAGCGGGATCCTTTTTCAGCAACTTAAAGATGGACTCGCACGTGGTTGTGAGCTGAGCAATGAACATACTGATATAGTTCAACCTCCCAAGAAAACTCATGACTTCGTTTTTGTTTTTTGGGGGTGGCAGATCTCGAGTGGACTTTATCTTAGATGGATCCAATTCGATGCCTCTTTTGTTGACTATAAAACCGAGGAGTTTCCCAGATGGAACCCCAAATGTACACTTGGCTGGATTAAGCTTAAGGTCATACCTTCGAAGCCGTTTGAAGAACTTTTCAAATCACTAACGTGATTAGCTTGTGTCTTTGATTTTATGATGACATCATCGATATATACTTCAATCTCTTTATGCATCATGTCGCGAAAAATGGTGGTCATGGCCCTTATGTAAATTTCCCCTACATTCATTAAACCGAATGGCATGACCCTGTAACAATAAGCACCCCATGGCGTGGTGAAAGCGGTCTTTTCTGCATCATCCTCATCCATTAGAATTTGATAGTACCCAGCATAGCAATCCACAAATGATTGTATCTCATGTTTTGCACAATTATCTACAAGAATTTGGATATTTAGAAAAGGAAAATTATCCTTTGGACTTGGTTTGTTCAGGTCCCTATAGTCGACACAAACTCTAGTTTTTCCATCATTCTTTGTCACATGCACAACATTTGCCACCCAGGTGGTGTATCGGATAGCTCTGACCACATTGACGCTCAGTTGTTTCATTATTTCCTCTTTGATTTTGTCTTTCATGTTTGTTTTAAATTTTCATTGCTTTTGTTGGACTGGTGGAAAACCAGGATACGTACGAAGCTTGTGAACCACCAGATCAGCACTTAAACCCAACATATCATCGTAAGACCCAACAAACACATCTTTGTATTCAAATAAAAATTTAATCAATGCATCTCTAGTCTTTTGTTCAGTGTGAATGCTTATCTTCGTTTCTCTAACTTCTTCAGGACTTTCGATATTAATAAGCTTAGTTTCATTGAGGTCTGGCTTATGCTTGTTTTCAAATTGTTCCAACTATCTTTTTATTTCCTCACCAACCTCATCTTCATCATATTCAACCTCTTGATGCATTATTTTAATGTTAGACCGCTTTTTAAGATCTAGGCGTGAATTCCACATACATGTGATGTTATTAAAGCTGGCATTAACAAAACTAAAATGGAAATAAAATGACAGGAATCAGGAAAAGGAAAAGATCAAAAACTTAACAGGAAACTGAACTGCATTTCATTGAATTCCAAGAAATAGAAGGGATAACATCAAAACAAAACAATCATACTAAGATGTTTGGATTAAGACCCTGAAAGTAACCCAAAATACAAAAAAGAAGTTGCAAAATCAAACTACCAAGACTTATTCCTTATGGGGAGAGGAGTTGCTTTCCAGTTGTTGAGAATGGTGTCTGGGCCAATTAGTTGCATATCGGCATGACTAGTGCCTTCACCAGCCTGGATCGTATTCACTTCAGAAAACATATGGCTGAGGCCTTGGCAAATTTCATCAATGTTTCCATGCACCGAGGAATTTACACCCTCTCGAAGTCGTAGCTTCACAAAAGTGTAGAAAATATGATGGATAGGCTGCTGCAAGACCCATCCATGCTTTTTACGGTGTTTCGCTTTGTTTTCGTCTGCTTGTGTTGGCCTGAAGCCTAAGCCAAAAGTACCCTGGTTACCGAACAAAGAAATAGTCTCCGAAATTCCATGCAATGATGCTCTCAAGCCTTTTCCTGGCTCACAACCTTGTCTCATCATAACTGCAGCCACCATTATAGACATGGCAGAAAGACGAGGATGCAGAATGGGCTTTCCTTCCTTGACATGGTCCAAAGCAACCACTTTAAAATCCTGATGGACAATGGACTCAGACCCTTCCATGGCCTCAATACAGAGGATTAACGACTTTATAAATGAAAGACTCGTCTTCTCCGTGAACAATAATTTATTGCCTATCATGTTTGAATTTTAGCATTTTATGCAAGGTGAATGGCATAGCTCAGGCCGTATGGATCCATGTCCTTCCAAGAAGAAAGTTATAAGAAGTGGCCATGTCCACTACTTGGAAGACAATCTCAAAGTCAACTGGCCGAATCGTCATGGTGAGGTTGATCTCCCCAATGGTATCTCTTGATGAGCCATCAAAAGCCAGGATGCGAACATTTCTAGGTTAGATTCTATCTGTATTGATCTTCATGCTTTGCAAGGTAGAGAGAGGGCATACATCTACACTTAAGCCTCCATCAGCCATGACTCGCTTTACATAAAGACCCTTATATTTGACCATCACGTTCAAAGCCCTATTGTGCCTGGATCCCTCCTCGGGTAGTTTATCATCAGTAAAGGAGATTTTGTTCGCCTCGAAAAATCTGTTGGCCATCTTCTCTAACTAATTCATTGTTGTCTCCTCTAAGATAAGTCCCTCGTTCAGGACCTTGATTAGTACATGGTCATGCTCTTTGGAATTTAGGAGCAGAGATAGTAGAGACATTTGAGTGGGAGTATTTATTAGATTGTCAATGATTGAGTAATTCTCAACTTTCATATTTTTCAAAAACTCTTCCGCATCTACTTCAGTGACTAGTTTCTTTATTGGAAAATGGCCTTCTCTAATTTGTTTGGCCTGCCTCAACTCTTCTGGAGAGTAACATCTCCTTGATCGAGTCAAACATCCAGTTTCCCCCCACTTCCTCTATGATTTCCTTGCCTTTGTAGGTCATCACCATTTTTTTGTAGTTCCAATGAGTAGTTTTTATGTTGGTTACAGGAGGTTGCATGGTAGGTTTGATTACGATCGGCTCTGTTATACCTTTCGTACCTCCCTACTTCTCCCTTTTGACGGGATGGCCTCCAAGTACATATAACCTTGGGCTTGGAACACTGGAGTGAACTTCCAACCTCGAGAACTTTGGAACAAATAAAGTTGCCTTATTTGAGTTCTGGGCGCATTTCACAATCAATGGCACATCTCGGCTGGGACTTACTTCTAAATCTGCTCCTTTTTGAATTGCAGCCACTGTCATTTCTGCTTGACTGACCCACTTGTATTCTTGATCTTGGCCAATCATTCCCATAAAATGAACATCATTGTGTACTGGCAACGGGTTGTTTGTCATGTTAGGAGGGTCCTCACCATTCATCACAACAATCAGTTTTTCAGAAATAAGTCTCTTTATGGCTCTTTTCAGAGTCCAACAATCATCAGTGCTATGCCCTAGGGCACCAGAATGATATTCACATCTAGCATTTGCTTGAAATCCATGCAAATCGGGATGCATATAGTGGGGAGCAATGGGTCTTATTACGCCTATTTTATTCAACTTCTAGAGTAGACTAGAATATGATACAGCCAATAGAGTGAATTTTTCTACCGACCTTAGCTATCGACCATAATCCTACCTGGGACGAGCATTATAGGGTGTCCGAAAATTTTGCTGCTGAGGTCGGGGGCCCTTGGAGCTGGTGCCCGTACCTGCTGATTGGGAGGCGGTGTATATGATTGAGCATTGAACACTGTATATTATGGTGGGCCTACATAGTATTGAGGAATTGGCGGGGGATAATAATGTTGAGGGTAGCTGGATTGCCCCTGCTGAACTTGCACATAAGGGTGCGATGCCCCTCTTTGAAACTCCCTAGATCCCAAAGCCATCATAGACCCTTTATCTCTCTTCTTTCTATTTGCCAAACCTCCCGACCCATTTTGGATAGCTTGGGTGGTGGCTTTGAGAGCAGATTGTCTTACAATTCTGCCAGTCTTGAGGCCATTTTCAACCATCTCCCCTATTTTGATTGCTTCTGCAAAAGGTCTACCCATCGCAGACATCATGTTCTAAAAGTAATTAGGCTCTTGAGCCTCCAAAAAAATAGTGATCAACTCGTGGTTATCCATGGGTGGCTTAACTCTAGCCGCTTGCTCCTTCCATTTGATGGCATACTCCATAAAACTTTCGGTTGGCTTTTTCTTCATATTGGACAAGGAATTAGATCCAACACAATATCAATGTTGTACTGAAATTTTTTGACAAAAGCCTGGGCCATGTCATTGTCACACCTCCTTTTACGTGTTTTAATATACACCGTGAATGGCGTAAAGGAGTTTTTCTAATTAAAGGACAGTCGGAACGGGATTTATTTTATTTATTTAGAGTCGCCACTTGGAAAGTTAATGGTGTCCCAAGTCACCGATTGAATCCCGAACCGAGGAAAATATGACTCTGTTAATAGTCCGCAAACCAGAAATTCGGATAAGGAATTCTGTTAATCCGGGAGAAGGTGTTAGGCATTCCTGGATTCCGTGGTTCTAGCACGGTCGCTCAACTATTGCATTTGATTTTATCTGATTTCCATACATGTTCAATTTTATGTATCTTTTATTAATAACCCGCTTTTATTCTATTATTTATTTATTTTTACAAGAATTACAATGTCGTAAAAATGCATCTCGAACCACGCCGTACCAGTACGCCCGTGGCCTTTAACATATTTCGACTTCGTTGAGATTTGGATTTGGGTCACATAAATGTGCACCCGTTTTTAGGAAGATAATATTATTAACATACGCGCCTAAAGCGACTACGTATTTATTAACTTTGAGGAAGACCGTGAAATTCGCTAAATAGTCCTCCTAATTTCTAATATTTTTATAAGTCATTATTGAGGGCCCCGCAATTGTATTTTTTTGCTTTGGCGAGGCTCGTCTCATCATTTTATTTAAAAGGTCAATCTAACAGTAACTATTATTCTCTATTAAATTTTATCTCTAAAGGTTAAGTAACCTATACATATGAATTTAAATTCCTTAATTATTCACTTATAGTATTACTAGGCTTAGGAACTTGATTGATTTTTATTTCTCTTGGTAAATTTGGGCCTTAAACTGCTAGCCCAAAGTAATTTATCAATT
>MU665640.1:1555-89315 GCA_026770625.1 Nicotiana glauca
CTCCTCCACTTCAAGCAGCTCTTTTCCGCCATATCAAATCTTTTGCCGCATAATAGCCCATACTTCACATCATACCCGCAGGCTTCAATCACCAATCATTTAAAATCCCCAATTCAATCCGAACTCGCTTTAAGGCGCGTAGTCATCCTACTACCAAGCCCATATGCAACCCTCGCCACTCTCCCACTTTGGCGAAACTCATCTCTTTAGTTAGCCACTCGACCTTGCTCCTCACACTTGGCATTCTAGAAGTTTTAAACACCACTTGATACTTCCTATGTGTCATTCCTCATACTTTGCTGCTCAATTGTCGCCTTAAATAAAATCTATCTTCGTGGCACTTGAATCCATCATTGTTGCTAACTTTAAACCTTTCCAAAGGTCATCTTTATCGAGCCGTCAATATTAGAAATTTTGATTCGATCTTAAACCATCGCGTCATACGATATCTGACAGTTGTATCTTCAATACTATTTCACAATATCTTGCCCCAATGCGAATTGTAGCAGATCATAACACTGACAAGCTTAAAGCATTCAATTAGGGAAGCAACACCCCCATATAGAGGAGAACTCTACCACGCCTGCAATTACCATGTTTCATTACTCCCACCAGTCCCCATCTGGCCATCCTTAGTTCGATTGACTTTCCCCTGCCGGGAGTAAAATTCTGAATCCCTTGATTACACACTGAGTAAACCTCCCTTCAATTCATTCACTGCCCCGACACATGGCCAATATCCTACCATTACAACAACGCTGTGGAATAACCGCTCATAAGCATCACGACAACATGTGCCTCGCCTCAAGGCTCTAAGAAGTTCTGTTACTGAGCTGAAACAATATAATATCCCTCCATAATGCGACTATAATAGCCCAATCAACTATACCGGATAAATCATCCCGCACCACATTTGTAGTGCCATTTTAATTCTTCAACTTTCGATTTATAACAAGCGCTCGCATCGCGTAAGATTGAGTGAGAAGGAATCAAAGGCATACGCCCAAAGGAATCGAACTGCAGGATAAGGAAATCAAGAAGAGAAGTACTCCTAACAGTCCTGTAGCCTCCCGAAGATAAGTACAGACGTCTCCGTACCGATCCGCGAGACTCTACTAAACTTGCTCATGACTCGTGAGACCGACTAGAACCTAGTGTTCTAATACCATGTTGTCACGACCCAAAATCCACTAAGGGTCGTGGTGGCGCCGGACACCTCTGTCAGGCCAGCCAACTAAATTATCAATTAATTCCTCTTTTAATACTCTTGAAAATCTAAGGTTTTTCCTTTTCGTTTTTATAAATAAAAGTTCACTACTTGAATTCAAATTTAAATAATAACAATTAGTAGAAATCTGCTGTAAACCATCCCAGAAACCCGGTGTCACAAGTACATGAGCAACTACTGATAAGAGAAATAAAATACAATATCCGCCGGAATACAGTGGGCGGAAAGTAAATACGCTACATTGGAAGGAACTACTCTAGCTGCGGTCGCCTCAAATGATGCAGCTCACCTAGTCCCAGCGTCATCCATGCTGCTACGCCCAATAGGCTGCTAGAGGTATATATATACCTGTGCAACAAAAATGCATAGAAGTTTAGTATGAGTACGTAATCAACGTGTACTCAGTGAGTATCCCGCCTAATCCCGAAGGGGTAGAGACGAGATGGCCAACTCCGACACTCACTAGAGGTCGATTAGCAATATTTTATAAGTGCGAGGAAAATCATGAATTTGCATAAAAGTTCTGATTGTGAAGCCAGAAAAAAAACAGGTAAACACCTTCAACAATAAATCAAGGGCTTCTAAAGTCTGTTCTTTATTATCTTATCAGTTTATATCAAGCCAGGTAGGGCCAATTCCCTATTTACAATTTTCAAGTAATATATAAACATGCGCAAATCATGCCGAGGTCGACAGCCCGCTCCAACACAAATGTAAATTGTGCACTACCAAGGGTTGAGCGGCCCGTACCATAGATGCATCTATTCTCACCGAGGCATTCGGCCCGTTCCATAAATAAGCACATATCCTGCTCGCGAATCATCGACGTGACGCAAACTTACATAAAATACATGTTCAAGTAGGAAATCAAGAGCTTATCGGGGATAATAAACCAAATAGACAAATTTCTCTTTTTAAAATTTCAGGGAGAATTTAATATTTAATCTCTTTTTAAATTCCTTTACCAATTCAAGGTGATTTAAACAATTCAAATTATCAATGGGTTCACAGTAATCAAAGTATAACATGTTTTTGGGTCCTAACTACCCGGACAGTAGCATAATAGTAGCTACGCACGGACTCTCATCACCTCCTGTTTACGTAGCCCCCACAAATAGGAGCACATAATCAATTACGTCACCTATGAGGTAAATTCTCCCTCACAAGATTAGAAAGGAGACTCACTTCGCTCCGAAGATCCGCAACCGGCATTCTACATTCTTTCGGAGACTTGCACCAACGCCCAAAGCTCCAAAACTAGCCAATGGCGATACAAATCCATTAATATATGCTAAGGTACTCATTACAATCCAATTTACAACAATTCCTAACACCGATCAAAAAGTTGACGAAAATGCCCTCGGGCCCACTTGCCCGGAATTCAAAAATTTTCGAATATATAATTTACCCATGACCTTAGGAACTCAAATATATAATTTTCTCTTAATTCCATACTCAAAATTGTGGCTAAATTCCAAGAACACAATATTTCTAGGTCTTCCTCTAACCCTCAATTTTCTACCTATTTTCATACTAAAATCCATACATAATTAATGTATTTAACTCATAATAGGTAGAAATAACTTACCTTAACATTGTTGATGAAGAACCTCTCTTGAATCCTCCCAAAATCGCCAATGCCATGAGAAATGAAAGAGAAATGGCCAAAATCCGACTTTTAAAACAATGCTTCTGCCTCCAGACATTTCTGCTTCTACGGAAATATTGCCGCTTATGCGATTCCGCATTTGCGGACAATAGGCCACTTCTGCGGCTTCCCCTAGCCTAGCCCCTTTCACTTCTGCTATGCTCCTTCTACAGATGCAGTCCCGCTTCTGCGGAACCTTGACCGCATCTGCGGCCCACGACCCTTCGAACCATCACGCTTCTGCGGTGCCTTCTACCGCTTTTGCCACTCCCCTTTTGCGGATATCTGACCGCATAAGCGGTCCCTGCTCCCCTTCTCTCCCAACCGCTTCTGCAGCTTCTTTCACGCTTCTGCGAAGCCGCTTCTGTGGTCCCATTTCCGGAGAAGCGAAAACACCAGCAACCAGATCCTTCAGCCTTCTTCAAAATTCCATTTTTGATCCGTTGACCACCCGGAATCCACCCGAGGCCCCCGGGACCCCAACCAATCATACCAACAAGTTCCAAAACACATTACGGACTTGCTCGAGGCCTCAAATCATAACAAACAATGCCAAAACCATGAATTACACCCCGATTCAAGCTTTATGAACTTTGAATTTTCCAACTTTTATTTCTGATGTTTAGACCTATCAAATCACATCCGATTGACCTAAAATTTTGCACACAAATCGTATTTGACATTACTGACCTACTCCAACTTTCAGAATTTGATTCCGACTCCGATATCAAAAAGTCAAACCTCCGGTCAAACTTCTCAAAAACCTTCAAATTTTTATCTTTAGCCAAATGGCTCCAAAAATGATCTACGGACCTCCGAATTCACTTTCGATCGCGCCCCCAAATCCAAAATCACCATACGGAGCTATTCACAGTCTCGGAATCCCAAACGGACATTGATAACACTGAAATGCTCTTCAAGCTAAACTTATGAAATTTCTTCTAAAATGCTAACTTCCACAGTAGGCGCCAAAACGCTCCCGAGTTATCCAAAACCCAATCCGGGCATACACCCAAGTCCAAAATCATCATACGAACCTGCTGGAACCTTCAGATCCTGATTCCGAGATCGTTTACTCAAAGTTCCAATCCTAGTTCATTCTTTCAACTTTAAGCTTCTCAAATGAGAGTTTTCATTTAAATTTAATTCCGATCTTTCTGAATTTAAGTTCCGACCATGCAAACAAATCATAATACCCTATATGAAGCTGTTCATGGCCTCCGACTGCTGCACGGAGAACTGGTACTCAAAACGACCGGTCGGGTCGTTACACCCAGAGTTGTTCTAGAAGTCCACCAATAGCTGAATAACTTTACCATGCATATACCCGGGGGTGATCCCACGTCACCCTATCTCATATAGGTTCGATAACACATTTAACTAAAATCACACCATCCAGTCCAGCCTATAGATCATAGAACCACATCTCACGTTCCGAAATCTTACACAAGATCAAAGCCTCACATCTTTATTCAGAATAAGTCTGAACCCGCTGTAATACCCCATACCTGTAACCTCAAGTGCAATTATATGATATACCACATAACTCAAACACTCGAAATGATAACTTCTATTCACAATACTTGCCCGCGACAACCAATTACCGATAGAAAACCTCTTGTTAGATAAAGTTTCATTCCAACACTTTTATATATTTTCAATGATAAATGAAACATGCAATAAACCATAACTATTTCTCAGATCAACCACTCATGAGGCCATTTCTCCTCTGGCAATTACCATAGTCGAACCTCGATATTTACCCATCAAACATGCTGAAATCGAATCCGTTTGTATTCATTAATGATCCCCACGATCTCCTTTGGCCAAACACACCATCCCGGTGATACGACACATCAATATGGGCCTAAGCCACAACTTGCATAATACGCGCACCAATAAGAAACAGTCTGAATATACTCAAATCATGGAAATGACTCAACTGAAAGAGCCGTACCTCAAGTTCATCAGTACCATCACAACACGAGGCTGAGATCCTATCTCACATCGTAGAAAAGAAACTCATATATCCCCCCAGATCACTAACAGGCTTAATAACGATCGAATCAACCTATCCCTCAACAATACACTTCGGCCAACCAAGCCGACTCAAGCTAGAACACACATCCATATTGGCCTGCCAACGAACTTCTTACCAAGGAACGTGAAGTTGTTCCTTCCCACTACTATAACTCCTGCCGGTGCCATAATATATGGCGCTCGACACCAAATCAATATCGAAGTCGACAACCTTGCACGGAAACATATTCGGCCATAAGAAACGTATACGAAAAGTCCCTCAACACCGGAACTGAATCAATGATAGCAACCTCTGGACTGACATCCATCACGAAGGCGCAATTAAGAAAGTAATCCTTCCTAGCTGTCCGCTGGTTCTTTGAAATATAAATCACTCTGCTAGAACATAATCTAACGCACTTCACCACTCGACCTGTGGCATTCCGGCGTAGCCCCTAGTGCAATAGTTCAAAATCACCCAACACTAAGACAACCAGTCTGAATTCTAACATCACATCCAAAATATAACATACTAGCAACTAAAGATCAACTCGAGCATCCAAATCCCGATAGCCGCTAAACGATGCCGATACATACGATCCACAACCACATCCTAGCCTGTACATGAGAACTCCCAGTCTCCAACTCCATATGGCACACAAATCATCATACTTGATCCCAGTTTCCACCGTGCGAATACATGCACACCTTTGATACCCAATCATTCCACGACAGATACTCAAAATTTTCCTGTGCTACCAAGCAAACCCGAATACCACCAGTGGACCCACCAAGAACATGCTGCAATACTACCGAAATATCATCAGTTTAATCATATTACCTTTTTCTGAGACATATCCTCTTGTCAAATCACTTCCAATTAGCAATACCATTTCCTTAATCATCTGAAGATTATTCACCCTAATCATCTGAAGATCATTTCTCTAATCACCTAAAGTTGTCCGTACCGCCTAAGAATGTTATGAATTTCCATTCAGAACTGAATCGTAACCTTACACACGCAAATCTCAATCCTTCACAACATATCGCATATACCATACCATCCTAAGGTAACATGAGGACTTCAACTCCCTTCCGAACCACGAACATCTACGTACTCAACTAGTCAAGAACTTCCATTGATCCCATCTAAAAGAAAAATCGTTACACATCTCATGCTCTGCATGACATACATAGGTATTATTCAAATTCTTACAATGCCGACACGACAGATGAGATATGTATAAATTCATAACCACTGCCGAAATAACAATTCATTGGGTCTATACTTCTGGCAAGAACTATCACCTCGTTCTGAACCAAACAATAGTCTTGCCCCTTAATTTACTTCACATGCTCAGATTGCACTGATCTCGAATTCAATGATCTAGTCTCACCTAGTACGAACTGCTCGGGCAATAAGTCACCCCAGACATAATTAAAAGTCGCATATGATGCCCCAATGTGCCAATAGGCTACCAATTCGAATGCGATACAAAAGGAGAACGAACTCTGGAAGGAATTACCTAACTCATGCACTAATACGAGCCTTCCATAGAAAACAGGAATCAAGGCATACAAAAATAGCACATAGAAAACTATACTCAACATCACCCTGTTGTGGCGTGCAACCCAATCCAGATAACATACCCATGGCGGCGTGCCACCCGATCCACACATAGATCTCACATAAGTAGATGCACATCGGGCCAAATTTGCTCATTACAACAAAATACCGAATATCGATCATAAGCATGCTAAGTGCATAATAACATCTCTAAGGGACATATAGTGCTACAAGCTACAAAACTCAAGCACAACTGAGGTGTGATATACAATCTGAATTTCAACAGCTAAGTTGCTCATATAACATCATTCCTACGCGGATCCTCAATACATAAGCAATTTCTCAAGCCGTCTCACAACTCACACGGCACAATGTATCACTATATGAAATATCTGACAATAAAACACCAACCTAAGAACTCCTCCATGAGGACTGCATTACTAAAATGAACACATATGGCCTGATATAGAGCCATTATTCACATTAAATCCATCCACCGACCTCAAACTGATTCTGATCACACTAAACTAGTCTAATAACCTTTCAAAGGTCCATAATAACTCCCATTTTTCTCATAAGACACAAGAACAACCATCATAATTGGAGTAATACTCCCCAGTTCATAACCCAATAGGCCAAGTGCCCACCAGGCATGAATCCTCAATTTAACGACATCATCACAAACTTCATACTTGGTTTACATCTTTAATCAATCAAGTGAATACATGCCACACTTATATAATCTTCCCGTGGGACACACTCCCACCACCTACCACAACAATATCTAGGGCATACCTCCAAACCACCGGTCACACTAATGCTGAAAAGCGATCAAGAATCATTAACCAGGACGCAAAGACCTTTTTGCGCAACACCACTCTCAGGTGATGCTAAAGACAATATCAATTTACCTTAACCATCGAAACTTCTTTCTTGCTCATCCGAGCTCATGACATCTTTGTCAAAAATTTTCTTCACTCGTGCCATACTCGGCCCAATTTCCACAACAAAAACTGATTCGCCAGTATGCCTCAAATCGGAACTATCATAGTATATAACCGCACAATCCACTAACTAATAGCAGGCTCCCCAACTTGGCTTGAAACCATAGATCAAAACACATAATACTCATAACGCATATACTCCAATGCTGCCTTAGTACCGTAGTGAGATTAAACTTAAATCGTCTGTAAGCTTGTGTAAACACATTTCATCTAGTATTTCAAATCTTCGGCAAATATTGCAACCGTTAAACCCACTCTCTTAAGTGACCCGAAATTTCAAACTTCAACACCTACAATTCACTTGCACATGAGATCTTCCACCATTCACATGAGGATCACACGACCCTAAAAATCTTCGCAGGAGATGACTCAATTGAGTTAGCATCAATTAACATTACTGTATACCTTCCACCATCCTAAACTATACGCAGTCGCTTAGTCTTCCTGAGTCTGAACTCATACCGCAACATAAAATGTTTACTTCACTCTCAACTGGAAACTTGAAAAGATTCTTCACGTGCCCATAACTCGGGCCACACATCCAATCACAATGGAAATCAAACACTTGATGGTTCATCTATCATCCAACAGACCTTCCTTTTTACTTCCAAGTCGTATAGATACATCTCGCAACACTAACATACTCGCTACGTAGCTGACCAACCGTCACCCCCACTAATGGGGGAAATACCGAACATATAAGTTCGAAACACTTGCTCACATAATCAGCACCTCGGTGCTCAAGCCATAGGTAAATATCCGGTCTCAATTTCTCCAGACTGGCCCAACATAAACTCACAGGGATTACATCTCGCCCCTCAATTGGGGAATCACAAGCCACCAAGGCACATCAGATACTGAGCGCTCATGTGCGCGTACGAACACGTGGAAGGAATTTCAAGAGCTTCTTTTCAAGATGAATCAAGGACGCACGATAATAATTCAAGAATGTGAAGTTTTCCTAAAGGTTCTGCAGCCTCTCGAGGATAAATACAGACGTCTCCGTACCGATCCGTAAGACTCTACTAAACCGGCTCATGACTCGCGAGACCAAGTAACCTAGGCTCTGATACCAACTTGTCACGACCCCAACCCCGATCGTGATGGAGCCCAAGAAACTGCTAGGCAAGCCCAACCAATTCCATAACCTTAACCATTTATATAACTCATGAGGTACTTAACATGGATGAATTACTAAATTACAATACTGAATAGCTGAAATAAAGTTAAAGCATACGGAAAACCCAAGTAGAAATACTACCACACCGCTCGAAGAATCCGGTGTCACAAGTCTGAGCCTCTAATATACGAGTGTCAACCTACTACATGATATTCTAAAGAAATGCGGAATATAATAAATAGAATAGATGGGAAGATCAGGACTGCGGACGTCATGCAGCTACCTTGATGCTCCCGAATATGGTGCTCGACAGAGAAAGTCTCACTCATTCTCAGTGGGTGCACCTGAATCTGCACACAAGGTGCAGAGAGTAAAGTGAGTACTTCCAACTCAGTGAGTAATAAACATAAATAAAGGCTGAGAATAAGAAATCCTGAATAGGCACAAAGCAATTCTATAAATATGGCAACTTGAACCCAGCAGTACAAATCAGTAAATCAATGAAAACGCTTAAGGATATACCACAACAAATAAATAACTAAATGACAATCAAATATGCAATGCAACTCATAAACCGGTACTCTCCAGTACCCACTGCGCCGTGTAGACCTCTCCATTTATTTAACGTCGGCGGCACTCACTGGGGGTGTGCAGACTCCGGGAGGGGCGCATTACGGCCCAAGCGCAATATCAAGTCATCTCGTGGCATCCATTAGTCCCTTAGTCTCATATCAAACCGCTGTGGTACGCAGCCCGATCCATAATCAGTCTAAAATCACATAAGCCCCTCGGGCACAACAATATAGAAATATTCAGCCCAAACTTCCTTTAAAATATTAATTAGGTTTCAAGTGAGAGAAAAGGTGGTTGTGTTTACAAAACAATATTAAATACAAAGATTGAGTTCAATTATATGAAAATATGGTAAGAAACCATTAAAACAATCCTTGAAGGATTCAATCAGTTGGCATGAGGCCAAATTATAACAATTAATCCATTTGTATAAGGATATCAACTAAGCTTCAATCAATTAGGTAGAAATTTTATTAAGCGGGACGGACCAAGTCACGATCCCCGACGGTGCTCTATCCCACGCCCGTTATCCGGCGTGCAAGTCACCTTAACATAGCACTACAATGTGCAAGTTTGGGGTTTCAAACCCTCAGAACATCATTTACATCCATTACTCACCTCGAACCGGCTATTTATTTAACTCGCGATGCCTTTTCCCCTCGAATTGGCCTCTACGTGTGTCGAATCTATCCAAAATCAGAACGAATACATCATAATATGTTAAGGGACCAAAGCCCACTTGAAACAGTCAAATTACCACGAAATTCCCGAAATTGGTAAAACCCGACCCCCGGGCCCACATCTCGAAATTTGACAAAATTAACAAAACTAGAATCCTTATACTCTCACGAGTCGAACCATACAAAATTTATCCAATTCCGATACCATTTGGTCATTCAAATCATCATTTTATATTTTGGAAGATTTCACCAATTTTCTTCTCAAATTCCATTCCAAATCACAAATTAAATGATGAATGTAATGATATATTCATGTAATCTAGCCAAATCTGAGTTAGAATTACTTACCCCGATGAATTTCTTGAAAAACCTTCAAAAAATTGCCAAAATTCGAGCTCTCTAGGTCAAAATATCAAATAAAACCCGAAACCTCATATTTATAGAGTAGCCCCCAGATTTTCACCTCCGCGGCCGCGCAGAAATGACCGCGGTCCGTGCCAAACAAGTGCGGTCTGCGCTAAAACGAACGCGGTCGTGCCAAGTTTTGACTGCAATGATATGCTTCAGTATTTTTGCCATAACGTTTTATACCGATGTCCAAATTGCAATATATTTATCTTTCTGGAAACTAGAAATAAAGGGATACAACTTTTATTTTTTAATAATCTCAAAATTCCTTGTAGATAAAAAGATATGAGCTTCCGAAGTAGGACCAGCGGGCAGGTTCTTCACCGCGGCCGCGCCCCTTTTTGTGCGGTCTGCTCGACTCACCGCACCCCTTTTGTGCGGTCCGTAAAGCACTCACCGCGGACTCACTTCTTTTTGTGCGGTCCGCGCGGGTAGGTTTCGAGGCCTGCAACTCTTCTGGACCTTCTACAGCTATGATTTTCGGCTTAAAACATCCTGGAACCTACCCGGAACTCACCCGAATTCTCGGGACTTCAAACCAATTGTACCAACACTTCCTAAAACCTTATTCAAACTTGTTCCAATCATCAAAACACTTCAAACAACATCAATATCTCAAAACACGTCGGATTTAAGCCTAAGTTTCTAAAATCTTCCGAAACACATTTTTGATCAATACCCTAACCAAATCACGTCCGAATGACCTGAAATTTTGCATGCATATCTCAAATCGCCTAATGAAGCTATAGAAACTCTCGAAATTCCATTCCAACCCTCGGATCAAAATCTCACCTACCAACCGGAATTCGCCAAAATACTAACTTCACCAATTCAAGCTTAATTCTACACCGGACCTCCAAAACCAATTCTGATCATGTATCTAGGTCACAAATCATCCCCAGAAGCTAACCGAATCGTCAGAATTCAAATCCGATCCCTCTAACACAATAGTCAACATCCTGTTGACTTTTCCAAAATAAGCTTTCCTTAAAGAAACTAAGTGTCTCCTGTCCTTCTAAATTCAATCCAATTCAACTTGTTCGCCCAAGACATTGATAATGAAGCGTACGGAAATAGAAAATGGGGAAAACGGGACGGTAACTCATGAGACAAAGGGTCAGGTCGTCACAGTTAGCTTATAGGATCACCCCACACAATGTCTGGTAAACACTCCTTGATGAGGAGTTGCACGTGACATTGGCACGTAGTCATCATATCCATATCTACCCTTCTCATCCCCTTAGTGGTCATGCACAGTGAGTGTTGGGTCAGCAATCTCTATTACGTGTTGTTACCCGTCCTTTCTTAATGGTCCTGGAGGGATTTAGGACCTCTACCTATAGGTGGTTCTAGACAGACCTCTAAAGTTTTAAAGGTGAAAATTCTAAGGCGGCAGGGAAAACAATTAGAACTTCTAGCACATAAGATAAAAGGGAGAAATTAGAGGCTCAAAGTTTCCTCTTCAAATAAGGCACATAAACAGCATGACTCAAGCACAATAAGGGCTTTTTATTAAACAATATCTTGAGGCAGGATGTCTATGTGAATATGTAGAAGACAAGCAATTTATTTTATAAACTCAGGAGTAATGACCCTGGCAGTTGCCAATTGGTTTTTTGTAAAGCCTGTTAGGATTAGAAAAACATTAAGTCATAGAAGCAGTTTCAGGATTGCAAGTTTTGAAAATGCCCTACGGGCTTTCCTATAGGCGGAATACTGATCACTATATTTTATAGTAAAAAGGGACAGATTTTAAAACATACTTTTAAATCCCTATGGGCATGCTGTCTAATAACAGATTAAGGTAGTTTTTAAAAGAACTCGTTTCAGGAAAATATAAACCACTTAATTAAACCAATTCAAAAGTGAACTAAACATTAACCGGATTGAGTTATTTAAACTAAACCTAGGCGAGATCCATAGGCTATATTTGATATTGTTCCCTATAGGAATGATATCTAAGTTTAATACTGATTTTAAAGACTTGCATGCATGGAAACATACATAAGCACTTGTTATAACATAATATGGATTAAATCATATAGGCGTGACATCTATTTGTGAAGATGATTTTAAGACTTGCAGTCATGATTTCTATTACGGAATTATTTGAAACCTATAAGCATGATTTATAGCATGATGAGATAAACATGACAAGATATAAAGCCCTATAAGCATGATTTCTACTTGGTAAGGCAGTCAGATTAAAATGTAAAGTCCTATAAGCATGATTTCTACCCGTATTACCTCATAAACATGTAGGTACCCATCTCTTTCACTAATTACCCCAATATTTGTTTACGAGTTATTACAGACCATATGAATGAATTACATAAGTAAATAAGAAAATAAGAATTTATTCTTCAGGGAGACTTCAATTAGGCCTAGGCTTCCAAAGCCTCCAACAGCCTCAAATGACTCAATTCCATAGACAATGCCATAGTCTAGGTGCATCAAAGTTCCCTAAAGATCTCAAGGATCCCAGGCAGTGCTTATGTTGATACCCAATTTTTTTTTTATATTTTAAATATGTATAAATACCTTCAAAATATCATATGTATACATATATAAGCATGCACAAGGGTTTTATTATTTTTTCATAATTTTAAAGATTTAAATTGATTTATTTTTTCCTTTTTTATCCATAAAAGCACAATAAATATTTTTTAAATTATTTTTATGATGATTTAATCATTTAATTTCTATACTTATGTCAAAATATGACTATTATATTTTTCATGCATTTTTATAATTATATTTAGTATTTTTTAAGCTAATTGCATATAATAGCAATGTTAGCCCTTTCAATGTATAATTATATTTTATATGCATAAAATTGCTCCCTATATTTTTAAAATGTTAATTATGTATTTTAAATTATTTTGGAACCTTGACTTATTTTTCAGAAATTACCTATTATTTTTATAAATTAAAATAGGAAAAATTAGTTATTTACATTATAGCCAGATTTGGCTTTCAATTGTAGCCAAAATCGGACCAATTCCCAGCCCAACTTTCTAATTAAATAACCCGACCCAAATCCTACTAACCCTTACCCAAACCCGAAACGCACCTACCCGATTGAATCATTACCGTTGATCTCCCAAATCAACGGTCCAAACAAGCCCCTTTCTTTTTTAATCCTAAAGACCCCCTAACCCTAATCACTCTTCCAGTTCCACCGCCCTCAAACTCTCTCATATCTGGTCTTCTCTCTCAACCTAACCCTAGACTCTGTCAAACGCCTCCTTCTCTGGTCATCTCCAGTGACCTCTTTTCAACCTCAAGCCTCCAATGGGTCTCTCATTGCCTTGATCATCATCTCTAAGGCCCTCAAGGGTCCTAGGCCATGCCGATAAGGACCTAGGGTTTCTGTTTCTGTTGTTCGAGGCTTCTCTAGTGTGACTTTGGGTAAAATCACACCATATGTGTTACGATTTGTGAAGTTTGCAACAGGTTCTTTTGTTTCTATTTGGGTTTCTTTTGAAGCCCTAACTCTCATTTGAATCTCTTAGCTCTGTGTTATTTTTAATGCTTTAAGCATGTTTCCTTCTATGATTTGCTTATTCTCGATCTTCTTCTGAAAGATCCTCAATTTTTAAACATTTTTACTTCCTTTAAAAATTAGGGTTTCTCAGAATTTCTTCTATACTTGTTTTAATCGATTTTCTTTATGATTGAACCTCGTTCTTTGCTTGTTTTGAATGATCCTATGTTCCTACTGCATCTTTAACTCGACTCTGTTAAAAGCCCTAATTTCTAGGATTTTCTTTGCCTTGGTTCTGTGGGTTAGCCTGTTTACTTGACTCTTGTTAATCTCCAGTGGTCACCATGCTTCGAATGTGTTTTACCGAATCCTTAGCTATTATGTCACTTATGTATGACTGTGCTCATTTTGCTTGTTCATCTCTTGCTTCTCTCTGGCAATATGACTAACCTTGCCGTTTGCTACGTTTATTTGGTCTTCTCTATTTATATGTTGAAAATACAGAATCATGACTCCCTCTTGATTGATTTTGATTTCCTTAATTGTTGGTAATTGAAAGGTTTTCTTTTAAAGCCCTAAAAGCCTTGCCCCGTCTGTTTAAGTTGACTGATTTCATTACCATATTTGCTATGATACTTTATTGTCCTTAATTAAGGTTTTATGAATTTAGTCCTAATTGACTACTCTATGCTTACTGAACCTTGACCCGTTCCTTATTTAGTCATGCACTGATTTTTCTTCTTTCCTTATATGATACTGAATCTTCTCGTTTGATTTGATTCCCTTAACTTAAGGGAGTACTTCCTTGATTCTCTAATTGATTGATTTTGAGTTCTTCAATTATTTTACTACTATGATTCTTACCTTATTTCAGTACCTACTTTCAATTATAAATACTCTAATTCTTTCATTAACACAGACACGAACACTGGTTTTCAAAAACTACCTCTCTTACTAAAAACCTCTGATCTGCTTCTCTCTTGTGCTACTGGCTACTGTTAGCTGGCTGAAAGCCAAGGCTAATCATCTGTGCTCTTTGGTTCTTTCATTCTTCTTGATTCTACCTTTACTGGTATGTCCTAGTTTGATTTAAAGCTCTAACAACAATATGCTTCTCTTATAGTTTTAGTTTATTTTATTTCTAGCTTGCTTCTACTTGTGGTTTTGTTGTGTAACTTGTAGTTAAGTTATATTATCAGCATGCTATCATGTCTCCCTTTACCTTTAGATCAATGCATTACCTTATGTCTATTTTAAAGCATGCTTTATCAACTGTCTTTTATATTTTGTATGTTTACCATCCTATGAATCCCCAAACCCTTATCACCCCTTTTATGTGCTTGTATTTCTAATGACTGGTGTGTGATTATGCCAGGGTCAATTATCTCTGAGCATGTCCACAAACATTCTTAAGATCTTTGCTTGGGTTGTACAGCCAAATGTCTATGTATCCCCAACCCTTGACCCATGTATGACTACTGAATTATGCAAACTAGTTGTGTGTGATCTTTTCTTAAGGTGTTTGAGCTTGTTTACTACTCTAACCTCTTTTCAAACAATCTTTGATGCTTTACTAATTGCTTTCAAAACAGACTTTCCAATATAGTCTTTAATAACCTTTTTCCAACTCGTGCCCTGCACTTCCACTTTGCTCTTAGTCAATAAGTTCTGCCCCCTCTAGTATGTGTACTTCTTTGGGATCCTTTGAGAGACCTCTGAACTCTGGCATACTGAGGTTGGCCTTTTCACACTGCACTTGTTCAATTCTTAGTTGCTAAGTCTGGGTGTAAGCACTGTCTGTGGTCCTTGAGGCCCTTAGGGAACTTTGATGCACCTAGCCTCTGATTTGTCTATAGAATTGAGGCATACGAGACCATTGGAGGCTTTGGAAAACTTGGGCCTAATAGTAGTCTCCCTATAGAATAGCTTCTTGATTTTTCTATTTTACTTATGTAATTCATTCATTGGCCTGTAATAATTTGTAAACAGATATTTGGGGTATTTAGTAAAAGGGGTGGGTAGATGTATACTTTATGGGGTAATATGTGTAAAAATCTTGCTCTTAGGATCTTACCTTTTTAAATCTGTCTACTTTGCGCAATAGAAAACATGCTCATAGGGATTTACTCTTTGAAATCTGATTGCTTTGCCTAATAGAAATCATGTCTATAGGATCTCACTTCTAATTTCATTTGCATCAGATAGAAATCATGTTCATAAGGTTTTGCATTCTATCATGTTAAAAACCATGTTTATAGGTTCCAAACAATCATGTCTTAAATCAGTAGATGTCATGCCTATAGACTCAACCTCGATTCAATTTTAATAAGCTTTCCTGTATGTTGCTGCAAATCGAGTAAAATCAGCGATCCACCTAGATGTCATGCCTATAGGACTCAACTCCGATATAGTTTTAATAAGCATTTTTGTATGTTGCTAAAATCAGTAATACACCTAGATGTCATGCCTATTGGGATCTATACTCACAATTCTGTCTGGTAATTTATTTTGGCCTAATAAATCAACTTCATCACGCCTAGTTCATTTTTAAAATTGGTCTTATCAAGTGTCAAGCATTTTCTGAAATAATTATTTTTAAAACTACATTAATCTTATTAGATACCATGCTTATAGGTATTAAAGGAGTCTATTTCTAAAACTTGTTTATTCCTGCATTAATATCGACACAGTATGTTGCATATAGGCAAGCCTTAGGGCATTTTCAAAACTGCATTCCCCTAAAGTTCTTTCTCTGCCGTTTAACGTTTCTGATTCTAATAACTTTTAAAATAGTCCCTAGGCAACTTCTAGGTTATATATTTTGGGTATACAAATGTGGTCTATTTTTGCATCGTCACTTAAAGATCCTGTTTTAGGACTTTGATTAATAGAGACCATAACTGTGTTTGAGTCGTGCTGCTTGTATGTTTACTTGTGGAGGAAAATTGAGCCTTAATCTACTCTTTCCTATTCTTGTTTGCTCAAAGTCCTAATTGTTTTGCTTGTCGCCTTAGAATTTTCACTTTTAAAACCTTAGGAGTTTGTTTAGAACTACCTATAGGTAGAGGTCCTAAGTTCCTCCAGGACCACTAAGAAGGGACGGGTAAAAGCACGCAATAGGAATCCGTGACCGACACTCACTTTACATGACCAGTAAGGGGATGGGAAGGGTAGACATGGATATAATAACTGGTGCACTAATGCCACGCGTAGCCCCTTTTTAAGGTGTGATTACTGGGCATTGTACTTATGTGATCCTATAGGCTAACCAACCTAGGACCTCCATCTTCCCCAAATCCTTTTTGCTTGAAACTTTATTTTTCTCTTTTTTTTCACAACCTGTTTAAATTCTTATTTTTATACAATGCCCAACATGCTCTACTTGAAATTACTTGCTTCAATTGTTTATTTATGGACTAATTTATGAATATAGGTTCGGCCGGGACCCACAGTTGTGGATCAAGAGGGGTGCCTAACACCTTCCCCTCGAGGTTACTTCGAGCCCTTACCCTAATCTATGGTAATGCAAACCAACCCAAGAGTTAATCGCTCTAGGTGCCCTAACGCACCATAATCCGTTAGGTGGCGACTCTTCAAATGCCCAATCCCCAAAAGGAAATGAGTCATTGCACCCCGATAATATCGAAACCCGGACTTCTCCCCGCGAGGAGGGGAAAAAAGGGGGCACGATAGCATGTCGACTCTGTTGGGGATATCGTTAGGCTCTTACCATAACGAACTTAGGAATTAGTCCAAGCATGCTTTATCCCGTACCCTTCTCCCTTATTTGAATTTCACTATATATTTTGAGCATTTATGATTCCTTTATTATCTTGAAAACTGACTTGTCTCCTTGTTTTTCTTTCCGTGTAATTGTCGTTTCGATTATTTAAATGCTGTATTTATTTCTTCCTACGTGAAAATACTTGCCTACATGTTATTAACTGCTGCATAAATCATGTTCCACATCATATTCCACTCGTACGTATCAAATCCTATAGCAACGCTTTAATTAGTGATTGCGCTCTTCCTATTTACTACCCTTAAATTCATAAAGGCTTATTTGCGGCAGAACCAGTCGATCAGCGGTGCAGTCGACGGTTATGTGCCTTTCCCCTCAAGTTGTCCGCTTGAGGGTACCAGTCTAAAACCTTATAGAAACCTTACTCTATTTAAATTATGCATGCATCATGGTCAAACCTAGTCGGGTCAGTTATGTTGTCCACATAATGGTCCTTTAAGATAAGCCTTATCTAAAGTACATCAGATTTTCCATAATTCCAACGGATGCAACCACATTCCGTGCATTAATTTGGAGAACGAAATGTCGATATGCTGATCATAAATGTATAAATAGTCGAGTATAGTGGGGGTAAAGTCTAACCCTTTGTTTTGCAGGAAATGAGGCATGAGGTCCCTAGGTTCGGTATGGTTAACATACCTTCACTCTTGCTAGACTGGTAGAGGAATCTTCCTTCGGATGACCAAATCAATGACTGGAAATAAAGGGCCGTCAAGACTAGCGAAAAGCTAGATTATCTTGAATACAGCCTGTTAGAATTGGAAGGAAAAATGAGAAAGAGAGTCAACGACTGTGAGAGCGCAGAGGAAAACTAAGAAAGACATCTGGCGAAGGCGTTCTTACTAATAAGCCTGTGCGAGCTGGAGGATTTTATCAACGAGAACATTCAACCTGAGAAAGGTCCTTCTGAGACCTAATAGATTAGGCTTACTCACTTTCTAAATGTAATAAGGCCAAGTGCCAATAGTAACTCTTTTTATCATTATTTCAGTATTGTTTTGGGATTCTTCTATTCTTACATTATGAAATGAAGCATTTATTGGCATTAAAAGTTCTCCAAATTTATTTTTCGCTAGGCTTACCTCAGGCACAACGAGGCTCCCAAATTAGGACGTGAATTTATATTTTTGCAATATGTGTTTAAATACTACAAACATTTCAGGATCCTCACTAACTTGTCACCTTTTGTTTTTATTTTTATTATTATTATTCCCATCCCCTTAGGTTGGTTCAATCATACTGGCCTCATATCCAGAGGCCCTTCACCACCTCCTCCTCCAAGCAACACAAAAATTAGAGGGAAGGCAAAAATGGAAGACTTAAGTGGAATCCGAAAGGAATACATTGAGAATGCAGAGACCTACGACGGTCGTAGTACTCTGGCCCCAAATGATCTGGTTTTGAGACTTGAACAAAGGATACTACAACTACAAGGAGAACTTGAGCATGTCCGTAATTTAGCAAACTTGTCACTACCCTCAATGTCCCTGATATCCACTAATAGAATGTAAAGAACCCAACACCTCCTCAAAACACACAAAACCAACATCCACAAAATCCTACCATACCAAATCAATACACCACGCCACCACAAAATATCAATCCATTGCCAATACCAACTCCACCACAACAGCATCAACCAATTCAGTACCCGCTAGTCACCATTTACCACACTCCCCAAAATACACCACCACTCATTCCTGATCTACAAAACCCCACCAATGACCACCCTATGACTAAGTTTCTAGCACCCATCAGAGCAATCCTATGTACGTGGAAACTATACCACATTCTACCCAACCAATTTCCTGTACACCAGAAACCACCGAAAAAGGACCTGCTCATTAAGAACATAGATAAAGAGCTTAAAAAGTTAACAAGTCGAGTTCATGATGTCGAAGGAGATAGAGGGATAGAGGGTTTGAACTACGAAGATCTGTGCATACAGCCCGATGTGGAATTGCCAGAAGGATACAAGCCTTCCAAGTTCGAAATGTTCGATGGCACAGGTGATCCCAGGGTTCATCTCAGAACTTATTATGACAAACTTGTCGGGGTCGGGAAAGATAAAAAGATCCGAATAAAGCCCTTTATAAGGAGCCTTACTGGGGATGTGTTGTCTTGGTATATCAGCCAAAATCCCAAGAAATGGTCAAATTGGGTAAGCATGGCGTCAGATATCATGGACCGATTCAGGTTTAACACAGAGAATACACCAGATGTCTTCTACATTCAGAATCTCAAAAAGAAACCCACTGAGACCTTTCATGAATATGCTACCCGCTGGAGGTTGGAAGCCGCCAAGGCCAGGCCCGCTTTGAATGAAGAATAGATGAACAAATTCTTTATCAGGGTAAAGGACCCGCAATATTATGAGAGGCTGATGGTTATCAAAAATCACAAATTCTCTGATATCATCAAGCTCGGAGAAAAGATTGAAGAAGGGGTCAAGAACAGAATGGTAACAAACTTTGAGGCTTTGCAAGCCATAAATAAAGCACTACAGTCAGGTGGCATATTGAAGAAGAGAGATGTTGGGGCAGTAATGGTAGCCCAGGGCCCAAAATCCCTGCTTGTCTATCAAACACCTCCACCCACATACCAAATACCTCCACCCGCATACCAAACACCTCTTATCACGTACCAAGCACCACCGCCCACATAGCAACCTCCATCCCCCAGATACTCCCAACCAGCCTTTGTCCATCACATATATAACTCCCAACCATCCCACTTCCAATCACCACCAGCTCGTCAAAATTATCCAAGACAACGACCGAACTTTGACCGCAAGCCACCTAGACAGTATACCGCCGTTGCCGATCCCATTGACTAATTATATGAAAGGTTAAAAGTCATCTGTTATGTCACTCATATTCCTGTTGTGGTGTTAGAAAACCCATCCCAGTGGGTCAATCCAAACAAGACTTGTGCGTACCATTCTGGTATGAAAGGGTACACCACAACTGAGTGTCGGACATTGAAGGATAAAATTCAAACGTTAATTGAAAATAAGGTCATACAAGCAAAGGATGCCTCACATAATGTCCGCAACAATCCCCTCCCTGATCATAGAGGTGACGGTGTACATGTGATAGAAACAAATGAAGAATGGGACCCCGAAGGATCGGTCGGGCTTATTCGGGAAGGCGATGACTCTAAGGTCACAGTCACACTTACTCCTATCATGGTTCAGACTCAGGCGCCGATTGAGGTTGAGGTAACTACATCAGATCTATTCGAGGTATAAGTGGCTCCGCCCGCAGCCACCCCCACTCCATTCGAAGTAGAAGTGGTCACACCCTTCACTGTGACAGTATCAACTATACCCCGATTCAGCTCAAAAGCAATACCCTAGGATTATGTCGCTGAGGCTCGGTAGAAAGGAAAGGCCAAGGTAGAGGAATTTGATGTGGCATAGGGAATAACTAGGACCGGAAGAATCTATACGCCTGAACACCTAGGAGGTTCAAGTAAGGAAGCCACTGCTAGGCAACCTATTATTGAGACTGGGCCAGATGACCTGTGGAGAAAAGTACAGGCAAAAGAGTACTCTATTGTTTATCACCTGAACAAAGTCCCTGCTCAGATATTTATCCTATCACTATTGCATATCTCTAAGTCACACAAGAATGCCATAATGAAAGTGTTGAGCGAGGACTATGTACCCAGTAACATCATCGGCGGAGAAATGGCCAACATGGTCGGACCAGTACTAGAAAGCCATAAGATCATCTTTCGCGAGGATGAGCTACCACCCGAGGGACGGAATCATAATCGAGCATTGCATATCACGGTATAATTTGAAGACAAGTTTATTGCCAGGGTCCTGGTTGATGGAGGTTCTAGTCTGAATATTTGTCCACTAGAAACCATGAAAAGGTTGGACAAAGGTTTCCATGAAATACGGACCGGAAGCATGAATGTGAAGGCTTTCGATAGGCACGATCGGGGAAATCAACCTTTGTTTGCAGATGGGACCAACTTGGTTCGATGTTGAGTTCCAAGTTCTTGACATACCAGCCTCATATAATCTTTTGTTGGGTAGCCCGTGGATCCATGGTGCTGGAGCCGTGACCTCCATACTACATCAAGCCATACAATTCGAATGGAACTGTCAGGAGGTAATCATTCATGGAGACAGGAGTAACCCCATCTACACCAGTCAAACCATTCCGGCTATTGGACATAAAAGAAGGCTAGGAGGGCAAACCTATTATCACATCGAACGGGTCAATGCTGTCAAAAAAGACAAGTGGTGGAGTAACAAGATAGAAAGCATATTAGTATGGTCCGGATATGAACCCGGCAAAGGATTGGGAAAGAACCTCCAAGGCATCACCAAATCAATATAGCTGAAGAATCATGGTACCACCTTTGGGCTCGGATACTAGTGCACATGGCAAGAATACAGGAATTGGTTGCCTCCATAGCGTGGACCATATTACCCTCTTGAGCAACCGGTACCCCGTTTGGAACAAGCTTTCCATCAGAAAGATACAATATGGGGAACTGTTGAAGAAGAAGCACTAGCTGGGCTGAAGGATTTGTTCTTGGAAGATGGGGATATGGACTGCAGTGCCATAATTGAGGAGGAGGAGGAAGAAGGCCTCACCATTCAGACTGTGTCAAAGGGAGCTGTTCTGAGAAACTAGACCGCCCCACCATCCCAAGCCCACCGAGTCCCTGGGTAGCTTGGCATAATTTATAGTTGTTCTAGGCATTTAAATTTTCCAGCAATTTCATTTTAAAATTCTCTATTTTAAATAAATGCTCGATCCACTGAGCCAAACTTTTGTTTGAACAATTTCAGTTTTAATCAAACGTATTTATCCTTTATCATTATTCATTACTATTTTTGTTATACTTTTCCCTTCTACAGTGTTATTATTACTTTTCTTGATGAACCCGTGTCTATGACATGTAATGAGGCAATGCAATATGAGAACAATGACTCACAGGAAGAAGATGAGATACCCGAGGAAATTGTCGGGGAAGTTGAGAATTTTGAGAATAAGCCTAAGTCCAACCTAGACGAAACAGAAGCAGTAAACTTGGGAGATGCCAAAACCATCAAGGAGAGCCGCATCAACATTCACTTGTCACCAACGGAGAAAGAAGAGTACGTCAAATTCCTAAGAGAGTATAAGGACATTTTTGCATGGTCATATGATGATATGACCGGTTTGAGCACATCTATAGTAGCTCACAAGTTGCCTACCAACCCCATCTGTCTGCCAGTCAAGCAAAAACTCAGAAAATTCAAACCAGACATGAGTCTGAAAATCAAGGAGAAAGTTACCAAGCAGATCAAAGCTAAGGTTCTAAAGGGGGGTTGAGTACCCAACCTGGTTAGCTAACATTGTTCTAGTACTGAAGAAAGATAGAAAGGTCCGAGTATATGTTGATTATCGAGATTTAAACAGAGCAAGTCCCAAAGACGACTTCCCGCTGCCAAATATACATATCCTGATCAATAACTGCGCCAAGCAGAAGCTCTAATCCTTTACAGATTACTTTGCAAGTTATCACCAGATCTGGATGGATGAAGATGATGCTGAGAAGACAGCTTTTATTACGCCTTGGGGTGTATACTATTACAAGATGATGCCATTCAGTCTGAAGAATGCTGGGGCTACTTACATGAGAGCCATGACAACCATTTTCCATGATATGATACAAAGATAAATAGAGGTATATGTGGCCGACATTATTATCAAATTCAAAAGGGCCACATATCACATAGCAGACTTGAGGAAATTCTTCGATTGGCTCAGGAGGTGCAATTAGAAGTTGAACCCTGCAAAGTGCGCATTTGGGGTTCCTGCAGGAAAGTTATTGGGATTCATTGTCAGTCACCAAGGGATCGAGCTAGATCCGACTAAAGTCAAAGCTATTTAGGAGTTACCACCACCCAAAAGCAAAAAGGATGTGATGAGCTTCTTGGGATGACTCAACTACATCAGTTGATTCATAGCACAGTCCACCGTAATATGTGAACCCATCTTTAAGATGCTGAGGAAGGATGCCGAGATGAGTTGGACTGAGGATTGTCAGAAAGCTTTTGACAAGATCAAGGAATACCTGCCCACGCCACCTGTTCTGGTCCCGCCTAAACCAGGACGACCTTTGCTACTTTATTTATCAGTGTTAGATGGATCCTTTAGATGTGTTTTGGGACAACATGACAAGACAGGAAGGAAGGAGAAAGCCATATATTACCTGAGTAAGAAATTCACACCTTTTGAAGCACGATATTCTCTTATTAAACGCACTTGATATGCTTTGACTTGGACAACCTAGAAATTGAGGCATTATTTCTCTGTCTGCACTACGTACCTCATATCCAGGATGGATCCTCTGAAGTACATATTTCAAAAGCCCATGTCTACGGGGAAGTTGGCTAAATGGCAGATACTACTGAGTGAGTTCTACATCGTCTATGAAACTCAAAAGGCAGTCAAGGGACAAGCATTGGCTGTTCACCTCACTAAAAATCTGGTGGGAGGAGAATACGAACCATTGAAAATGTATTTTTCTGATGAAGAAGTATCATTCGTAGGAGAAGACATTACCGAAGCCTATGACGGTTGGAGGGTGTTCTTTAATGGAGCTGCGAATTTCAAGGAATAGGTGTTGGAGCAGTTTTGGTATCAGAAACAGGTCAACATTATCCCATATCTGCTAAACTCATATTTCCCTGCACCAACAACATGGCAGAATATGAAGCCTGCATACTAGGGCTCAATATGGCAGTCGACATGAACATTCAGGAGTTGTTGGTGATCGGCAATTCAGATTTGCTTTTGCACCAGGTACAAGGAGAATGGGCTACCAAAAATTCCAAGATATTGCCATATTTGCACCATGTGCAGGAATTAAAAGGAGGTTCACGAAGATAGAATTCCGACATGTGCCCAGAATTTAGAATGAGTTTGCCGATGTATTAGCCACTTTGTCATCAATGATGCAACATCCAGATAAGAACTATATTATCCCATTCCGGTGAGGATCCATAGTCAGCCAGCATATCGTGCTCATGTCGAGGAAGAAACATATGGAAAGCCTTGGTTCCATGACATCAAGGAGTACTTATCAAAAGGAGAATACTCGGAGCATGGAAATCATATTCAGAAACGCATGCTCCAGAGATTGTCAAATCACTTCTTCCACAGTGGAGGGAACTTGTATAGGAGAACTCCGAATTTGGGTTTGCGGAGGTGTGTCGACGCAAAGGAAGCTTATAAGCTACTTGAGGATGTGCATGCTGGGACATGTGGCCCGCACATAAATGGTTTCGTTCTAGCCAAGAAAATACTCAGGGCAGGTTACTTTTGGATGATCATGGAGACGGATTGTGTCTAGTATTCCGCAAATTCTTTCAATGTCAACTATATGCCGACATGATAAAGGTGCCACCAAACAAGCTCAATGCAACAAGCTCACCTTGGCCATTCGCCGCCAGGGGAATGGACGTTATCGATCCGATTGAGCCTACTGCTTCGAACAGACACCGATTTATTCTGGTAGCCATCGACTACTTCACAAAATGGGTAGAAGCTGCATCTTACAAACTGTAACCAACAAAGTCATCGCAGATTTTGTCAAGGATCGTATTGTTTGCCGATTCGGAGTTCCTGAATCCATTATTACTGACAATGCCGCCAACCTCAAATAGTGATCTGATGAAAGCTATATGTGACTCTTTCAAAATCAAGCACAAAAATTGCACCGCCTACAGGCCTCAGATGAATGGAGCAGTAGAAGCCGCCAATAAAAACATTAAGAAGATGCTAAGGAAAATGGTATAGAATCACAAGCAGTGGCATGAGAGGCTACCCTTTGCTCTGTTAGGGTACTGCACCACAGCTCGCACGTCAATCGGGGCAACCCCATTCATGCTGCTTTATGGTACCGAGGTTGTTATCCCAGCCGAGGTAGAGCTTCCTTCTTTAAGGATCATACAGGAAGCTGAACTCAGTGATGCGGAATGGACAAGGAGCTGCTATGAAAAATTGGAGCTTATCGATGGAAAGAGAATGAACGTAGTGTGTCATGGCCAACTTTACATGAATAGAATGTCCAGAGCTTTCAACTAAAGAGTCAAATCGAGACAGTTTGCACTAGGTCAATTGGTATTAAAGAAAATCTTCCTACATCAAGATGAAGCCAAAGGAAAATTCTCTCCCAACTGGAAAGGTCCGTACATGGTTCACAGGGTTATGACAGGAGGAGCACTCATACTTGCAGAAATGGACGGAGAAATCTGGCCAAAACCAATCAATTCAGACGCAATCAAGAGATACTATGCCTAGATTATTTCACATTTCCTTTCTGATGTAATTGAACTACGCTTGACCTGATTCCCATTTGAAAGGGGAAACGTAGGCAGCCTTAGGGGTTCAGTCATGTCATAATGAAATTTTCATTTCCCCCAAAATAAAAAACTGGGGCAGAATTTTGAGGAGGGTCCTCAAAATTCCGGAGCAAGTCCAGCCAGCGGCATCACATGCCAGGAAGTTAGCAATCAGTCAAGAACTGGGCAGAAGTTTGAGAAGGATTCTCAAAATTCTGAAGAAGATTTAGCAGGGTCAGTCATCCGCAAATAGTTAAAAATCATCTACCCGAACTGGGGCAGAATATTGAAGAGGGCCCTCAAAATTCCAACATAAGAGAGCTGCAATGAAACGTGTCACAGTCGCTAGTTCATCAAAATTACTTGATATATCAATACGCTTCAAAAACGATTCTATTTTATCAATGAATGCATATTTTTTTTTAAAATGCTTTTTTTTCATAACGGTCAGGCGCTACCCAGGGGAACTCGAAGGGTGGCTTCTAGAGAAAAATAGAGCAAGGCCGGCAGACGAAGCAAAAATCAACCTCCCCTTATAAAACTTATAATTTTTCTTTGAACGCAGGCACATTTGACGTAACGGTAACATTCGCAAAACATGTATACACAAAGCTAATTCACCATCCATTCGGCCATCAAACACTGAATATATCTTAGCTAAGACATAATCTACCATTTGTCGTGCCCCCTTTTTCTCGCAAAATCAGGTTTATGATATATTTGAGGACAACTCGTTCCCTTTTGGGAATTGGGTTTTTGATTGAAGAGTCGCCACCTAAGGATTAAGTATGTTAGGTCACCAAGAGGGTTTTGATTTAGAAAATCAGAGTTTGGGTAAGAGCTAAAAATTATCTCGAGGGGAAGGTGTTAGGCACCCCTCAAGATCCACTAGTGTGGTTCCCGACCATGCTACAATTGTGACTTTAAATAACAAGTAGGCAAATAAATGTCTCAAATAGAAGGGGGATTTTCACATACTATTACAAGTAAATTGAAAGCTTGAGGAAAATAAAGAGAGCAGAAGTTTTAAGGGAATAGTTTGAACAAAAATAAAACAAGTTAAAAGGAAAGGGGTCCTAGGTTTACAAGCAATATGGATCACATCAATGCAATACTCGGTAATCACTCTCAGAAGAGGGGTTACTCGTGATATTAGCGCACAGGTCATCATATCCATATCTATCCTTTCCCACCTCGTTAAGGTATTAAGCGCGGAATAGTATCATTACTTATTGCATTCTAGTACCCGCCCCAATCCTATCATTCCCGGATACATTTGGGACTACTAGTCCTAAAGGGAAGAGAGATTTGGATTTTCAGAGTTTTAAAAGGATAAAATTCTAGGGGCGACAATCAATACATATAAGGCAGGTATAGGAGAACACATAGCAGTTAAAAAGGCTCAAATAGGCCTCCTCACTTAAAGAAATAGATTGTTTAGCACGACTTACAAATACTGGTTATGGTCTGAATTAAATTTAAAGTGTTAGGGTAGGCTGATTTATCATATATTTCTCAGATGAGAAATTCGAATTAGGCATCCCTTGGTTGTAATTATCAAAGACTGATGCAATTAATTAATTGCCTAATGGCTGGTCTAGGTGAAACCTATAGGCATGATATCTAACAATGCTTACTCTGATTTTAAATATGGCTTACTGAATAAAAAAAAATAAGATTTGCAGATATTAAACGACATTACTATTGATTTTAGACATGTCGCTGATCCAGATTCAGTTAATTACTCCTGTAGCCATGTTTTCTAAGCGTTGTTGGTTTTAAAATGATTATAAAAGTGCATGAGTCCTATAAACATGGTATATAGAATGCAATTGATTATTATTTAACCTGTAACTATTTTCCTAGTGATAGATGTACATGCGGAAGTGCAGAAAACCTATAATTATGATTTCTATATGTAGAAGTGCAGAAAAACCTATAGGCAGGATTTTTATATGATATGTAGAAGTGCAAAAACTTATAGGCAGGATTTCTATATGATATGCAGAAGTGCAGAAACTTATAAGCAGGATTTCTATATGAAATGAAGAAACTGTAGGTAGGATTTCCATATGAAATGCATAAGTGCAGAATCTTATAGTCAGGATCTCTATATGGAATGTATAAGTGCAGCAGGCTGTGATTGCAGGAAATATTACAAAACCCCATAAGTTATTTACAAAATATTACAGACCGGAATGAATCAAGAAAAAGTACAATTTCATCAGAAATTTAAACTACAACCAAGGAGCCTAATTCAGACTCAAGGTCTAACAATATGAGATGAACCAACTTCTAGGGTCAGATTTCTAAAGCCTTTCTCTTATTTGGGATATGTCAGAGTTCTCTAAGAGTCTCAGGTAGACTCCGGGCAGTGCTTACACCCAAATATATTGCAGAATTAACCAAAGTGCAGTGTGGAAGAGTCAGCCCTCAAATGTCCAAGTTCAGAGGGAACTCAAGGTCCCAAAGCAAGGCTCATAGGAGGGGGGTAGCATTTATTATCTAAGAGAGAGTGCAAGTGCATTGAGGGGATTTAGAGAAGACCATGGCAGGCTGGTGGTCATGCCCAGCTATTAGGAGTGCTGACATACCCCTTGTCCAACCTGTTAGCCATATTTATTGGGAGTTAGGATCCATTTAGGATCAGGTCCAGACATGAGCAGCAATTTGGACACCGCCATGCCTGAACCTTAACTCAAACACATAGAAGGGAGTAGAGGGTAGGGATTCACAATAGGAACATATGTAAGAAAAGGACATGCATAGTTAATATTAATCACTGAGCATGGATAGTAAAGCAAACAGGATTGCAGACGATGTAAGTAAACATATTCCGATGATGGCTGAAATTAAATCAGAACATACAAGTTTCAGGAAATAAGAAGATAAAAAGAAGAAGTCTTGCAAACCAAATTGCAAGAAAACAGTCCAAGAGATCTTAAAAGACAAAAAAGTTTTGTAATTGTAAAATTGGAGGTGTAGGTGTATAAGTATTCAATTCGAAGTCAAAGTGCAGGAGGGTAGTCCCCTTTTATAGTGCAGAAGGAAAGTAAAAAAAGGTAAGAAAATAGTTGTGCAATCAATCACATAAAGTCTCCTTTTAGTTAAGGGATTCTGATTTCAAACGGGTAGAAGACAACTAAGGAAACAATTTGATTAAATCTTTTCCAAAGTAACAAAAGAAAGGTAAATACACAGGATTTATTTAAGGCAAAAGTTCAATGGTACATGGTTTGTGAAAAAAAGGAAAGGGAATCAATCAAACAACCAGTAAAATTCAAAATTGCAGGCTTTGTTCGAATGAACAAAGTCAGGAAAAGGTAAAGGAGGTTCAATTAGAGAAAATCAGTAACAATCAGTCAAGCCCTATTAAAAGGAATCAATAGTTGGCAAAACCTTTTTTGAAAGAAGAATTTCTCATACATAAAGCACACAAATATCAAACAAGAAGGGGTTGTCATGCTGATTAGAAAAGATCATCATAGAAAGAGTTCAGAGTCATAAAAAAAAGGTTCCAGTTCAATTTATAGACTCAAAAAAGGTCTGAGAGTCCAAGGTTCCAAAGTAGAACCCTAAACCGAACACCAAATCAAACTTGCCAAAGAAAACCCCTAAATCCTAGGGTTTCAACTCGAATCAGACACAAAGATGAGAAGGCAAGCCATTGAAACAGACTCTTAGGTCTCTTTTAGAGACTCATGAGAAACTAACAGACATGATAGAAGGTTTGAAGCAACAGAGTAAAAAGTTGATTTAAAGAGCATAAAGAACATATTTAAAAAGTCGAAACTTAAGCAAGTTCAGAAGAGAAGAAGGGTGATATAAGCTTAACAAACAGTAGTGAGACATGCTTAGAACTCAAACAAAAGTCCAGTAAAGCAAACAAAGTTAAATAACCCAGCAAGAAACACATACAGTAGAAGAATACTGGAAAGTATAGCAAAGAAAATGTAGGAAAACATAACAAATATTAACATGCGAGCCTAATCTAGAGGCACAGCAGAGTACGAAGGTACAGAAGAGTCATGTGTAGTAGAAAGAAAGTAGAAGAACAACACATGCATGGTAGAAAAGAAAACACACGAGCATAATATAGACAAACACACGTAAGGAAAAGAAAAGGAAGAATCATAAAGATGTTTTGAAAACTTTTTAGAAACCCTAAATCGAAGAGAAGCAATTTTTGAATGAAAATTTTGGGGAAAACACTTTAAAAGTCTAGTAGAACACAAATATAGAATAGATCTGAGAAAAAAAAATAGAGAAAAATCTCGAATAGATTAGGATTTCAGAGAAACCCTAGAAATGAGAAACATGCTCTAGTGGGTTGCTCTGATGGTAAGCAACCCCCACTTCCAACCAAGAGGTTGTGAGTTCGAGTCTCCCCAAGAGCAAGGTGGAAAGTTCTTTGAGGGAAGGATGTCGGGGGTCTATTGAGAAACAGTCTCTCTACCCCAGGGTAGGGGTAAGGTATGCGTACACACTATCCTCCTCAGACCCCACTAAGTGGGATTATATTGGGTTGTTATTGTTGTTGTTGTTGCTCTAGTGCTTTGGATATTCCGGAGCAGGCCGAAGAAGCCATAGAAATATAGATCTGAGAGGATCTGAAGGAGAACCATTGACGTCAGTCTTCAAAGCTTCGAACACCCAAGGTCTAATGGTGGAGGGGGTGAGTACAGGCTATCTATGGCCTGAGAAGCCATGGATTCCGGTGGAGTAACAGTTGAAAAGGGTGGAAGTCGACTAGGGTTCCGAAGAACTTTAAGAGAGTTTGAGAGACAATGAGATTCAAAGGCAGCTGCGACATGGAAATGGGGGAATTAGGGTAGTCGTTTAGGTTTAATTATGGAAGGGTGAATAATGGCTGTTGATCTTGAATGATCAAGGGCCTAAATTTAAGAGGGTGTGTGGGGAACCAGGTTAGGTCATTTGAATTGGGTTATGGGTTGGGTCAAAATTGAAATTGGGTCGGTCCAGCTGGGGTTAGTATTGGGTCAATTAAGGGCTAAAATTGAAATGTAAATAGGCTGTAATTGAAATGGAATGAGGCTAAATGTTAAATAGCCAATTTTTCCCCTTTATTTTATAAAAAATAGTAAAAATAATTTTAAAAGAAAAATTAAGAGTACTGAGCCAGTTAATAATATATAAATATTAATTAAAAAATATTGGAACTAATTTTACAGTTATAAATACTATTAAATCTTAAAATACCAAATAAATTCGTAAAAAATATGCCAAAATTACCTTAACTATATCTTGGTATAAATATGAGAATAAAAATAATTTATTCACCAAATTAATGATTTTGGGAATAATTATGGATTTTGTACTGCTAAAATAGATAATAAATTAATTTAAAAAATCTTTAAAAATTGAAAAAAATACTAAAACACTTGGACATGCTTGTATATGATATATATATATATATATATATATATATATATATATATATATATATATATATATATATTTTGTTTTGAAAGCATTTTGTATATAAAAAACGAAAAAGGGCCAAAAGTATCTCTATCATTTGCTAAATGGTTTATAAATACCCTGCGTCCATCTATCCGTTCAAAAAAATACACTCCGTCCATCTATCCGTCCAAAAAAATACACGAAGTTAATTCTATTAACAAAAATACCCCCGTGACTAACGACAGAACTGATGGAGTGTGTTTTTTTGAACGGATAGATGGACGGAGGGTATTTATAAACCATTTAGCAAATGATAGGGATGGGTCTTTCATTTAATGACGTGGCGATTTTTACCCGTTTACCTGGTCCGACCCTATTTACCGCCTAATTATTTACTTTCTTTTTCTTTACTTGTTTTTTTTCCCCTCTCTTTTTCCTTATCTCCCAGGACACCCACTCTCATCTCACAAAGAATTTTTAGCGTTTCTTTGTTGAAACAAAATCTTTTTTTGTGTTTGAAAATAGAGCTTTGGCTTTTACTTCATCTGCAATTCATGGCTCTTTGTCCCTCTCTTCTTCTTCTTATGAACATCCCAAAGGTAACCCTTTACTCTTTTTTTTAATCTTTTATAGATTCAATCTTTATCCTCGAATGTGATAATTTCAAGCTTTTTAACACCTTGGTTTCAATTTTCTTGTGTGCTTGTATCAGTTATATGTAGTTATTTTTCTCTGTTATTTCGTGGCTCGTTTGTCTTCTTATGAACAATTCAAAGATTTTCATTACTTGTCCCTTTCAAATTTTCAATATTTCTCCTAGATTTGATTTATATATTTGGACAATTTTAGCATTTGGGCTCAATTTTTTTGTTTCAAATTTTTGGTTTGTTTTGATCCTTGTCTTCTTACTTAACAACCCAAATGTATCTGTTGATTTTTCATTTAAGAGTTTCAATACTTATCCTGAGTTTGATTGGAGAAATTTCATAATTTGGTTTGAATTTCGGGTTATTTAATTTTGAGTTTTATCTATTCTTTAATTAATTTATTATTATGTGTATGCAGTGCCCCAATTGGAGAAGAAGAAAGGGGGAGATCAGATGAGTGGGAGTGGATATGATAGATACTACCCATTTTTATAAATGGGTCGGATAAGGTAAATGGGTTGAAATAATATCCATTTTTTGTTCCAGTCAAAGATTGCCACGTGGCCCAATTCAAAATCGCCACGTCATTAAATGAAAGACCCATCCCTATCGTTTGCTAAATGGTTTATAAATACCCTCCGTCCAATTATCCATTCAAAAAAACACATTCCATCAGTTCTGTCGTTAGTCGCGTGGGTATTTTTGTTAATAGAATTAACTTTGTGTGTATTTTTGGACGGATAGATGGACGGAGTGTATTTTTTTGAACGGATAGATGGATGGAGGGTATTTATAAACCATTTAGAAAACGATAGGGATACTTTTGGCCCTTTTCCGTATAAAAAATACATAGGAAAAAATTGGGTATCAACAGTTGCCCCTCTTTACCCGGGAAGGATGAAAGAGTTGTCAGGTAAAAATATGATAGCCAATTTGACCGAAATGGTTTGAAGAATTTGACCGAGCTCTGGTTCCTAAGCTGCCTACGTATCCCAGGTTTTATAGTAATCAGGCCATATGTAGTTCGCGACCCATCGGCGGAATATGTCGATGGAGATTTTTCCAAGAACGGATACGAAGGATGGTCAAAATCTAGTAGGTTGTGGGAACCGGAGCAGGATCGCTCCTGCTGAGATGGCTGTTACGAGCCGGTGTACCTGCAAATGAGCAATACGAGCAAATATTGTGCATAAACTTAAACGTGATGCAAGTTCCCATTGGACCATGAATGTTGTCCTTGGACAGTTAAGATGATGTCCATAGACCATGACGTCCTGGGCCATGAAGCGTATAAAAAAGGACTCGCAGGCTATGAAATGATGCTTTTGGGCTATGATAATGATGCTTCTGAACCATGGCGCCTTTGAATAATGATATTTAAGAGATAAGAGTGGGGTCTTTAGGCCATGGTATGCGTTCTCGGGCTATGAAAAGGGTGCCTCCAAACAATGACGCCTTTGGACAAGTTGGCGATCTTTCAGCCCATGAAAATGCAAAAGGTGGCAATTTTTTAGCCAATGCAAGGTATAAATGAAGTGGCGATCTTTCAGCCAATGCAGAATTTTAAAAAGTAGCGATATTTTAGCCCATGCAGAGTTTAAATAAAGGCGGCAATATTTCAGCCATGCAAAAAAATAAAGTGGCAATATTTCAGCCATGCAGGATGGAGGTAGAACTTAACCTCGGAAGGCAGAAAGGTAGCCTTATGCAATACAAAGAAATGCAGGATGGAGGTAGAGCTTAACCTCGGAAGGAAGAAAGGTAGTCTTATGCAATGCAGAGAAATACAGGATGGAGGTAGAGCTTAACCTCGGAAGGCAGAACGGTAGCCTTATAATGTAGAAAATGCAGATGGAGACAGAGCTTAGTCTCGGAAGGCAGAATGGTAGCCTTATGCAATGCAAAAAATGTAGATGGAGTCGGAGCTTAGTCTCGGAAGGAAGAATGGTAGCCTTATGCAATGCAGAAAAGTGAAAGGCGAATAGTAGTAAAATCTCTTAGCTGATAGCTTTATAGTTGATAGTTGATTGTGATATTGTGGCTGCTGGGGATATCGTTTATGGATAGCAATTGTATATAGGTGATGGTTTTGAGAGTTGTATTTCCGAGAAGTGTGAGTGTATAGATATATCTGATGATTTTGCAACTTGGGTGCCTGCATCCAAAGAAAAATTGTGAGTTTTGTAAAGGGGGAAGGTTAGTTCGTATCCTTGTGGACTTTGCTTGTCCTGCTCGGCTCTGTTCTTAGTGATGTTGTGTATCATTGGGGTAGCGCTGCTAAACAAAGAAATTTTGATAATAATCATGCATGATTTAGTAAAAACATAACATAAATACATAATGGAGAATAGTTTTCTTTAGATGAACCGACGACTACGGCGGGGTTCAAGACATTGCAACCTTTCTCGCTCCGGAATTTTGGGGGTCCTCCTCAAAATTCTACCCTAGTTTACTGGGTTGCTGCTCATGACGGCTGCGTGCGATAAATGGCTGAAATCAACTTCGGATTTTTGAGGGTCCTCCTTAAAATTCTGCCCCAGTTTCCAATAGCGGAGGGAAATGAAAGTTTTATTGAATTGTGACTGAACCCATAGCGCTGCCTATGTATCCCCTCTTAAACGAGAATCAGTTCAGGCGTAGTTCAAATTACATCATACAAGGAAATCTTAAATGCTACACATAGTATCGTTTGACTGCGTCTGAATTGATTGGCTTCGGCCAAACTTCTCTGTCCATTTCTGCAAGTATGAGAGCTCCTCTTGTCAGAACCCGGTGAACCATGTACGGACCTTTCCAGTTGGGAGAGAATTTCCCTTTGGCTTCATCTTGGTATGGAAAAATCTTCTTTAACACCAGCTGCCCCGGCGTAAATTGTCTCTGCTTGACTCTTTTGTTGAAGGCTCTGGACATTCTGTTCTGATAAAGTTGACCATGACAAACTGCGTTCATTCTTTTTCCATCTATAAGGGCTAACTGCTTGTAGCGACTCTTTACCTATTCTACGTCGTCGAGTTCTGCTTCCTATATGATCCTTAACGAGGGAATTTCTACTTCGACGAGAATGACTGCCTCAGTATTATAAACCAACATATAGGGGGTTGCCCCGGTTGATATGCGAACTGTGGTATGGTACCCCAATAAATCATATGATAGCTTCTCATGCCACTGCTTATGTTTTTCTATAATTTTCCTAAGTATCTTCTTGATATTCTTGTTGGCGCCTTCTACGGCTCCGTTCATCTGAGGTCTATAAGCTGTAGAATGCTTGTGTTGGATTTTGAAGGTTTCACACATGACCTTCATCAGGTCACTATTGAGATTGGAACCATTATCAGTGATGATCGATTCTGGAATCCCGAATCGACAAACAATGCATTCGCGGACAAAGTCTGCCATAACTTTCTTAGTCACTTCCTTGTATGATGTTGCTTCAACCCATTTGATGAAATAATCAATTGCCACTAGAATGAACATGTGTCCGTTTGATGCGGTGGGATCAATAGGTCCGATGACATCCATTCCCTAAGCGGCGAACGACCAAGGTGAGCTTGTTGCAGTAAGCTCGTTTGGAGGCACCTTTATCATATCTGCATATATCTAACAGCGATGGCACTTTTGGACATACTGGATGCAGTCCGTTTCCACAGTCATCCAAAAATAACCAGCCCAGAGTATCTTCTTGGCTAAGACAAAATCATTCATATGTGGACTGCAAGTCCCAGCATAGATTTCTTCTAGCAGTTTAGATGCTTCCTTTGCGTCGACACACCTTAGTAATACCAAATCAGGAGTCCTCCTATATAGGATTCCTCCACTCAGAAAGAAATTTTTAGATATCCTCTGCAGTGTGCATTTTTGAGTGGGATTGGCGAGCTCTGGGTATTCTCCTTTTGCCAAGTATTCCTTGATATCATGAAACTAGGGTTTTTCGTCCGCTTCTTCCTCGACACGCGCACAGTAAGTTGGCTGATCATGAATCTTTATCGAAATGGGATCTATGAAGTTCTTATCTGGATGTTGAATCATAGATGATAGGGTAGCCAATGCATCGGCAAACTCATTCTGGACTCTGGAACATTCTGGAACTCTGTCTTTGTGAACCTTTTCCTCAAATCTTGTACATGATGCAAATACGCCAGTATCTTGGATTTCTTAGTTGCCCATTCTTCTCGGACCTGATGTATAAGCAAGTCTGAATCCCCAATTACTAGCAACTCTTGGATGTTCATGTCAATAGCCATCTTGAGCCCCAGGATGCAGGCTTCGTACTCGACCATGTTGTTGGTGCACGGGAATTTGAGCTTCGTAGACACTGGATAATGTTGGCCGGTATCTGATATTAGGACCGCTCCTATGCCCACTCCTTTAAAATTCGTAGCTCTGTCGAAAAACATTTTCCAGCCATCATAGGATTCTGCAATGTCTTCTCCTATGAAGGATACCTCCCCGTCGGGGAAATACGTTTTTAGGGGTTCGTATTCTCCACCCACGGGATTTTCAGCAAGATGATCCGCCAATGCCTGTCCCTTGATTGCTTTCTGAATCACATAGACAATGTCTAATTCATAACAGGATTTGCCACTTTGCCAACTTGCCAGTGGGCATAGGCTTTTGAAAGATGTACTTCAGCAGATCCATTCTTGATGTGAGGTATGTAGTGTAGGCACAGAAATAGTGCCTCAGCTTCTGGGCTACCCAAGTCAAAGCACAACTGGTGCGTTCTAATAGAGAATAATGGGCCTCGTACGGGGTGAACTTCTTGTTGAGATAATAAATGGCTTGCTCCTTCCTCCTCGTTTCATCATGCTGTCCCAGAACACAACCGAATGCTTCATCTAATACTGCAAGGTAGAGCAATAGAGGTCTGCCCGGCTCGGGCGGGACCAAAATTGGCAGCATTGACAGGTACTCTTGATTCTGTCGAAGGCTTTCTGACAGTCATCGGTCCATTTGGTAGAGGCTTCCTTTTTCAGCATCTTAAAGATTGGCTTACAGATGACAGTAGATTGAGCTATGAACCGGCTGATATAGTTAAGTCTCCCCAAGAAACTCATTACGTCCTTCTTGTTCTTTGGCGGTGGCAATTCTTGAATGGCTTTGACCTTTGATGGGTCCAGTTCTATTCCTCGACGACTCACAATAAAACCAAGTAGTTTTCCGGCAGGAACCCCGAATGCACACTTGGCGGGATTCAATTTCAGGTTGTACCTTCTCAGTCTGTTGAAGAATTTCCTCAAATCTTTCATGTGGTCAGTGGCTTTCTTGGACTTGATGGTGATGTCATCTACATATACCTCGATCTCTTTGTGTATCATATCATGGAAAATAGTAGTCATGGCCCTCATGTAGGTAGCCCCAACATTCTTTAACCCGAATGGCATCATCTTGTAATAGTACATTCCCCATGGTGTAATGAAAGCCGTTTTCTCAGTGTCTTTCTCATCTATCCGGATCTGATGATATCCAGCAAAAGAATCAACAAATGGCTGCAGCTCATTCTTGGCGCAGTTATCGATCAGGATGTGTATGTTTGACAAGGGAAAGTCGTCTTTTGGACTGGCCCGATTGAGATCCCGGTAGTCGACCCAGACTCTAAATTTCCCGTCCTTCTTCGGTACTGGCATGATACTGGCTAACCATGTTGGATATTCTACTACTCTGACAACCTTAGCCTTGACTTGCTTGGTGACTTCTTCCTTGATTTTCAAACTTATGTCAGGTTTGAACTTCCTGAGCTTCTGTTTTACTGGTGGACATGTCGGATCAGTTGGCAGTTTGTGTGCCACATTAGGCGTACTCAAACCAGTCATATCATCATACGACCAGGTGAATATATCCTCATATTCCCTTAGATATTCTATGTCCTCTTCCTCTTCTGCTAGTGACAAATGAACACTGATGCGAGTTTCTTTGACATTTTTTGCATCTCCCAAGTTAACAACCTCAGTTTCGTCTAGATTGGACTTAGTTCTATTCTCAAAATACTCAAACCTCTTTAACAACCTCTTCTAGTAAATCATCTTCCTCTGATTCTATATCCGTTTGTTGCATTGTCTCGTTGCGTGTCACAGTCGTTGGTTTATCAATATAAGTAATAGTAATACTGTAAATAAAGTAAACGAGAGAAAGTAATAAGAGTAAGAAACTGGACCGCTTTGATAGATTTCATAATAATTTTGAACATTTGAGTTTTTATTTAAAAATCAAAAATGCAAGAAGAGAGTCACTAGTGAAGAAATAAAATCTAATGCATGGTGCTTTGTTCAGCCTTGCTACCCCGGAGCTTTTCGGGCTTTGGTGGTTCTGAGGGACCAATTGTTGAGGCACTCTTGTCGGCTCACGGCTTCTATGGAAGGGCCTTTCTCCCCCTCCTCCTCGAAAATGATGCAACATTCCATGTTATCATCTTTCAAAAACAAACTCCTCATTGCTGCAAGTGCTTCTTCCTCTTCTGACCCATATATAACATTGGCTGGTTGAAAACTCTGCTCCAAGCAAGGTATTGGTTGTTCCAGGGGGTAATAAGGACCACGCCATGGTGGCGACCAATGGTTGAACTCCTCCCAAGTATACTCATATCCCAAACCAAAAGTGGTACCGTGTTTCTTCAGCTTGATGGGCTTAGCAATGCCTTGAAGATTCTTGCCGAGTCCTTTGCATGGTTCATACCTGCACCAATTCAGTATGCTTTCATTCTTGTTGTCCAACCATTTATCTTTTTCAACGGCGTTGACTCGCTCGATGTGGTGGTAGGTTTCTCTGCATATCTTTCTTTTTCCTCTGATTGCTGGGATGGTCTGGCGAATGTATATGGGATTGCTACCATCGCCGTGAATACTCCCCTCTTGATGATTCCACTCAAATTTCACTGTCTGATGTAAGGTCGATGCTACAGCCCTAGCAGTATGAATCCAAGACCGTCCCAATAGCAAGTTGTAAGATGCTGACACGTCTATCACTTGAAAGTCAACATCGAACCAAGTAGGCCCCATTTGTAAACACATGCTACTCTCCCCAATAGTAGACCCTTGGGAACCATCGAAGGCTTTGACGTTGATGGCCCCGTCTTTGATCTCATGCAGACCCTTTTCCCAATGTTCTGAGTGTTGCCAACGGACAGATGTTGAGGCTGGATCCTCCGTCAATCAAGACTCTGGTGATGAAATAATCCTCGCATTGCACAGTGATTGTGCAACGCCTTGTTATTGCTCAGCCCTTCCGGTGGCACCTCATCTTCATAGAAAGTGATTTTGTGACTCTCCAATACTTGCCCTACCATGTTTGTCATTTCTCCTCTAGTGATGTTTCTGGGTACATATGCCTCGCTCAGCACCTTCAATAAGGCATTCTTATGTGCGTCAGAGCTTTATAGTAGAGCTAAGATAGAGATCTGGGCTGGCATTTTGTTCAGCTGATCAATGACTAAATACTCTTTGGCCTGTATCTTCCTCCAGAGGTCATCAGGCCCAATTTTAGTGATGGTTGGCCGACCAGAGGCCTGCTTACTCAACTCAGCCAAATGCTCTGGGGTATAAACCCCACTAGTTCTTTTCACAACCTGTGCTGCAATTACTTCTCCGGATTTGGTTTTCCCTTTCCTTCTTGCCTCGGCTGTGTAATCCCATGGTATGGCTTTTGCGTGGAACGGTGTTATGGCTATCATTGCTACTGGAATGGGCACCCTTGCTTTGGGAGGTAATACAACCACCTTAAATGGTACAGATGCCTTTGGGGACCCAAACTCGACCTCGATTGGTGTTAGCGTCTTTGCGGAGGATGGTGTTTCAAGATCAAGTGGTATGGACATGTTCACCTTGGAGTCTCCAGAAGGCTGAATCTGGACCACAATTGGGTTAAGAGTGACTGTTGGTTTCTTTGGCTCGTCACCTTCTGCTATCAACCCGATCGATCCCTTGGGGTCCCAATCATCTTCTATCTCAATCATGTGAACGCTTCCACCTTTGTGGTCTGGTAGAGGGTTATTGCGGACATTCAGAGCAGGCTTCTTTGCCACGATGATCTTGTTATCAATTAAAGCGTGGATCTTATCCTTCAGAGAGCGGCACTCATCAATGGTATGCCCCTTCATGCCAAAATGGTATGCACGAGTTTTGTTTGGGTTGACCCATAGGGAGGGTTTTTCGAGGGTTATGGCAGGGATAGGGGTGACATAACCAGTAGCTTTGAGCCTTTCATACAGCTAGTTGATAGGTTCATCAATGGCGGTATACTATTTGGGAGGTCTACGGTCGAAGTTTGGTCGGGGCCTAGTAAAGTTTTGGCGAGGGGAAGGTGATTGATAGAGGGCTTGTTAGGTGTTGTAGGCTTGGTAGACGTGTGCGGGTTGGGAGTATCTGGGTGAAGTAGGCTGATATGTGGATGGCGGAGCTGATTGGCAAGTAGGAGCTTGGTAAGAAGGCGAGGGTGCTTGGTAATTTTGGGTAGGTTGATATGTGAGAGGAGATATTGGGTAGGTTTGGTATTTTATTGAGGAATTTGTTCTTTGTGCAACCATCACGACGCTTATGTCCTTTTTCTTGGACGTGCCACCAGACTGTAGAGCCTTGTTGGTAGCATGCAAAGCCTCAAGGTTTGTGACCATACCACTTTTAATACCTTCCTCGATCCTCTCCCCCAGCTTGATGCTGTCAGAAAATTTTTGGCTTTCAATCAGCATCAACCTCTCATAGTACTGCGGGTCTTGAGCTCGGATGAAAAACCTATTCATTTGTTCTTCTTCTAAAGCTGGTCTGACCTTAGCAGCTTCTAATCTCCAACAAGTAGCATACTCGCGAAATGTCTCCGTACACTTCTTCTTTAAGTTCTAGATGTAGAACACATCTGGCATATTGTCCATGTTGAATCTAAACCTGCCCATGAAATCGGATGTCATACTTACCCAATTCGACCACTTCTTCGGGTCTTGTCTAATGTACCAAGACAGAGCATTTTCTTTCAGGATTCTCATAAAGATCTTTATGCGAATCTTATCGTCCTTTCCTACTCCGACCAGCTTGTCACAGTATGTCCTCAATTGGACTCTGGGATCCCCGTGCCATTAAACATCTCGAACTTGGGGAGTTTGTACCCCTCGGGCAGTTCGACATCTGGTTGAGTGCAAAGGTCTTTGTAATTAAATCCCTCGATCCCCTTGCTTCCTTCAACACCCTGAACTCGGCTAGTCAGCTTCTTGAGTTTTGCGGCTAGATTCCTTATAAGAGAGTCTTTGTCATCAGACTCAGGTGTGCTTGAGACAGGTTGAATAGGGTTTGGTATGGTTCCACATAGATAGGGGTGTTGTGGTAAGTGTGGGGATAATAATTTGTGGATTTCAATAGTTCAGGGATGAGCAGTAGGGTATTGTCGGAAGTGTGGAAAGTGTTATAGTGGTGGTGGGGAGCGGGTTGATTTTGTGGCTTCGGGATATTTTGCGGAGGTGTAGTGTTTTGAGTGTTGGGAAATTTGACATCTGGGGTAGTAAGGGAAAACAAAAAACTTGCCAAGTTCCGAACTTGGTCCAGTTCTTCTTGAAATTTGAACAACTTCTGCCTGGCCTGGGACGCACCTTCCTTGGAAAACTGAATACCCTGAGTAACCTCTGAGTTCTCCTTTATGACGTTGCTCAAATCTTCTATTTTTCCCTTGTTCCGGTTTTTGACGGGACTAGGAAGAAGAGTAGGTGGAGGGCCCTTGGATCTTGTGGAGTATGATGATGATGCCAGAGTGCACGAACAAACCTTTGGGGAGGGGAATAAAACAAAAGGCAAAACAAAAAGTTAACAAGTTAGTGAGGATCATCAGAAAAAGAAGTTGCGATATTTAAACATATAGTACGGGAATATAATTCGTGGCCTAATTTGGGAGCATCGTTGTGCCCGAGGTAGGCCAGCGACATGTTGATTTAGATAACTTATAATGAGAAATGCCTCATTTTATTGATAAAAATAAGACGAATCCCAAAACGACACTAAAGTAGCGGAAGATAAAATGTCGCTAATGGCCATTGGCCTTATTACATTTAAAGCAAAGAAAGGAATCCTAACTACTTGGTCCCAGAAGGACCTTCCCCATACTTGGCATCTTTAGCTCCATCTAACAGCTTCACCAGCTCACGAAGTCCCAGCAGCAAGTAAGCTCTAGCGAGGTGTCCACCTTCGTTTCCCTCAGCATTCTGGCGGTCCTCGATCCTTTTGATGAATTTCCCTTCTAGCTCCACCAAAGCCCGCTCCAAGTATCCCAGTCGCTTGTTGGCGCTGACAGCCATGTCTTTCCACTCTTCAATCAACTTTTGGTGGGCTTCTTGAATTTCCCGGTGCTCACTTTTGCATTCCTGAATCCTCCTGCGCAATTGGTTGTATTAACCTGTACTTTGGCCTTTTCGTCGATGATCATGTGACCTCGGACAAACCCGGGTTATCCTAACCCATTATGATCGTCTTCCAACCAGCTTAGGTAGTATGGAGTATAGCCAGCATGGTACCTGTCTGGCTCAATAGTATCTCTTTCCATGATGATTTTGCAGTGCCACATATGTTGAGCTTGGCACTTGTAAGGGCTATCATCATCCTGAAAGTCGGCTCTGAAGTGATTCATTTTGTCGACCCTTGGTATAACCTGCTTCCTTCCTACTTGTCTCATAACTCAGAGAGGAACGTAAGGGTAGGTCTCCCTCAAACCGCTAAGTATTAGGAATGGTGCATCCCTGGATCGGGTGATGAATTCTCCAGTGGAGAACCACTCGAACATCCATTGTACCTGGTCCTCTTTTAGATTTTCTAATAACTCTACCCACCCTTTGGCATCTTCTGGTTGAGAAAACATGTTAGGCATGTAGTTCATTCGCCTTGGTTGATGGCAGGTGATATGATCATCTTAATCTCTGCGCAGAATCTCTTGTCGATATTCACCCTTTTGGAGGTGTTCCATGAGCCAAAGTTGGAGTAGTAAGTTACAACCCTCAAAGTGTTTGGCCCCTCGTTGACACTTTTCTAGGGCTCGGTACATCTCTGCAATAATCATGGACACTATGCTAAATGGCTGCCCGCCAATTCCTTCCATTAAAGTTTTGGTGACCATGGCTAGTCTGGTATGGATCCTAGCCTTCTTCATAGGAAACACTATCATCCCTAAAAAGCAAAACATAAAGACGAAGACCCTTCGGTGGATATGCCCCAATGATGTGAGGGTGAATTTCATTCGGGTAAGTATGGTAGGACTTGCTATGACCGTACCTTTCATACAAATAGTCGAAAGGAATGTAGGAATCCTTCAAACAGTTCAAGTCTAGATTCTTCTTTAGCCCCATCATTTTGAGAAAACCTCTACCCTTGCGATTTTTCGGCATAAGCAAACCCGGAGTCTCCTATAGAATACCAGCTAGTCCTTTTATTTCCTCTAGCAAAGGTGTTATTTCAAGGCCCCCGAAGCGGAACACAGACCTATCGCCATCCCAGAATAGAGTGGCAGCCTCTATGATTTTGTTGTTGGGTTGGATTTTCAAAAGAGAAGGCAAATTTCCCAAATATTTGCGGATGAGAGTCTGATCACTGGAGTGAAGGTCTTCCCACCAGCTTAGCAACCTTGGGTGGATGTTGGTTACCATGCCGAATATGGGGACCTTGTGCCTCATTTTCTGCAAAACAAAAGTGTTAGGCCCCTACCCCCGCCAGACTCGACTATTTATATATCAATAATTGGCCTAAGCAACATTTAGTTCTCCAAATAAATACACAGACGTGATAGTGTCCGTTTGGGTTCCAAGAAAACCAAGTGGACTTTGGACAAGGCTATCTTAAAGAGTCGTTATGCGGACAACATAATTGACTCGGCTAGGTTTGACAGTGATGCATGCACAATTGAATAGAGTAAGGTTTCTATGGGGTATTAGACCGGTACCCTTGAGCGGACAACTCAAGAGGGAAAGGTATGGAACCGTCGACTACACCGTTGATCGACTGGTTTTGCCGCAAATATTCCTTTGCCAAATTTAGGGGGTAATAATATCGGAAGGGCGCAACCACTCATTATAAGCGTTGCTATGGTAATTTGTTTGGCATGAGTAGAATATGATGTTGAATATGCAGTTACAAGAATTAAACAAGTTTTCATGTATTTGTATGTTCATAAAGTAATGATTACAATAATTGCTCATAATTACAACAGTGTTAAAGGAAAGCAGTTAAAAGAAAGCAATAAAGAAAAGAAACAAAGAGTCAAGTCAGTTTCGAAGTAGAAAAGGGAAATAAATACTTAAAGGCATTAAGACAAATAAAGCAATATAAAGAAGCATAAAGTCACAAATAGCATGAAATGGTAAAAGCATTAAAGAAATCCCCAGCAGAGTTGCCATGCTGTTGCGCCCCCTTTTTCTCGCGAAATCTATTTTGGAGGGCAACTCGTTCCCTTTTAGGAATTGGGTTTTTGATTGAAGAGTTGCCACCTAATAATTAAGTGCATTAGGAAACCAAGGGGGTTTTGATTTAGAAAACCAGAGTTTGGGTAAGGGCTATAAATTATCTCGAGGGAAAGGTGTTAGGAACCCCTCAAGATCCACTAGTGTGGTTCCCAGCCATGCTACAATTGCGACATTAAATAACAAGTAAGCAAATAAAGATCTCAAATAGAAGCGGGATTTTCACATACTATTACAAGTAAATTGAAAGCTTGAGGAAAATATAGAGAGAAGAAGTTTTAAGGGAATAGTTCGAACAAAAATAAAACAAGTTAAAAGGAAAGGGGGTCCTAGGTTTACAAGAAATATGGATCACATCAATGCAATACCCGGTAATCACTCTTCAGAAGAGGGGTTACCCGTGATATTAGCACACCGATCATCATATCCATATCTACCCTTTCCTACCCCATTAAGGTATTAAGCACAAAATAGTATCGTTATTTATTGCATGCTATTACCCACCCCAGTCCTATCAGTCCCGGAGGCATTTGAGACTATTATTCCTAAAGGTAAGAGAGATTTGGCTTTTTAGAGTTTAAAAGGATAAAATTCTAGGGGCGACAATCAAAACATATAAGGCAGGTATGGGAGAACACATAGCAGTTAAAAAAGGCTCAAATAGGCCTCCTCACTTAAAGAAACAGATTGTTTAGCACGACTTACAAATACTGGTTATGGTCTGAATTTAATTTAAAGCGCTAGGGCAGGCTGATTTATCACATATTTCTCAGATGAGAATTCCGAATTAGGCCTCCCTTGGTTGTAATTATCAAAGACTAATACAGTTAATTAATTACCTAATGGTTGGCCTAGGTGAAACCTATAGGTATGATATCTAACAATGCTTACTCTAATTTTAAAGATGGCTTACTGATTAAAAAAATAATATATGCAGATATTAAACGACATTACTGATTTTAGACCTGTCGCTAATCCAGATTCAGTTAATTACTCTTGTAGGCATATTTTTTAAGCGTTGTTGGTTTTAAAACAATAATGAAAGTGCTGGAGTCCTAAAGACATGGTATCTAGAATGCAATTGATTATTATTTAACCTATAACTATTTGCCTAGTGATAGATGTACATGCGGAAGTGTAGAAAACCTATAATCATAATTTTTATATGCAGAAGTGCAGAAAAACCTACAGGCAGGAATTTTATATGATATGCAGAAGTGCAGAAAGTTATAGGCAGGATTTCTATATGATATGCAGAAGTGCAGAAACTTATAGGCAGGATTTCTATATGAAATGAAGAAACTCTAGGTAGGATTTCCATATGAAATGCATAATTGCAGAATCTTATAGTCAGGATCTCTATTTGGAATGTATAAGTGCAGCAGGCTGTGATTGCAGGAATAAATACTTAATATCATGATGTCTACCCGTATGCATATATGAGTGACCCTCCCCTTTTTACTAAAACCCCAGAAGTTATTACAAAATATTACAGACCAGAATGAATCAAGAAAAAGTAAAATTACATCAGAAATTTAAACTAAAACCAAGGAGCATAATTCAGACTCAAGGTCTAACAATATGAGATGAACCAACTTCCAAGATCAGATTTCCAAAGCCTTACACCCCAAATATATTGCAGAATAAGCAAAGTGCAGTATGGAAGAGTCAGCCCTCAAATGTCCAAGTTCAGAGGGAACTCAAGGTCCCAAAGCAAGGCTCATAGGAGGGGGCATCACTTAGAATCTAAGAGAGAGCGAAAGTACATAGAGGGGATTTAGGGAAGGCCATGGCAAGCTGGTGGTCATGCCCAGCAATTAGGAGTGCTGGAACACTCCTGCCCAGCCTGTTAGCCATATTTATTGTGAGTTAGGATACATTAAGGATCAGGTCCAGACATGAGCAGCAATTTGGACACTGCCATGTCTGAACCTTAACTCAAACACATAGAAGGGAGTAGGGGATGGGGATTCACAATAGGAACAGATGTAAGAAAAGGACATGCATAGTTAATATTAATCACTGAGCATGGATAGTAAAGCAAATAGGATTGCAGAAGCTGTAAGTAAACATATTGGGATGATGGCTGAAATTAAATCAGAACATAGCAATTTCAGGAAATAAGAAGAGAAAAAGCAGAAGTCTTGTAAACCAAATTGTAAGAAAATAGTCCAAGAGATCTCAGAAGAGAAATGATGTGCACAGATAGCCACTAACCGCTTATGTTTTTATTTTAAAGCCAGCGTTTTAAATATTTTTAGTCTTTAGCCACTGGTTTAATAAACTTTAACTGCTCGGATGAAAATACCCTTCTGCTCATGTCCTTAACTTCAGGACTTCAGGACTACATGTCATTAACTTTTGAACTTGAAACTCTAAGTTCAGGACTTCAGGACTGCATGTCCTTAACTTTTGAACTTGGAACTCTAAGTTCAGGACTTCAAGGTTACATGTCCTTAACTTTTGAACTTGGAACTCTAAGTTCAGGACTTCAAGGTTACATGTCCTTAACTTTTGAACTTGGAACTCAAACTTCAATACCAAGCGTCCTTAACTTTTGAACTTGTAACTGGCAGTCCATAACTTTTGAAACTGAAACTCAAAGTTAAGGATAGAAAGTCCTTAAGTTTTGAACTTGAAACAATAACTTAAATACTGACTGTCCTTAAGTTTTGAACTTGAAACTATAAGTTAAGGACTGTCTGTCCTTATCTTTTGAACCTACATGTCAAATTCAAGGAATGCATGTCCTTAACTTTTAAACCTGCATGTCAAACTTAAAGACTCATGTCCTTAACTTTTAATCTTTGAACTCAAAAGGAACAAAAACAAGGTAATAAGAAAGAAATTACTGTACGTAATTGAGACATCTGCTCAAAAATTCAAAACTTAAAAATTTTGATGATGCAAAAGGAATTACTGTACGTATTGGTAAAAGAAATAGTGAAGCAAAATTAGAAGGATCCCGTGATGGACCTAGTTATGTCCTAGTAATTGGGGTCACTAATAGACCTGATGCTATTGACCAAGCATGGAGGAGGCCGGCCGTGAAATCGCCTTGGGTATTCCAGATGAAAATGCAGCACGAAAGAGAGGAAGAAAGGGTAAAATTGTCTTTTTTTATTAGTAGTGGCTATTTTTGCTAAGCATTATAATTAGTGGATAAAAATTAAAGACACCCTTAATTAGTGGCTACTACACGCCATTTTTACGAAAAAAGTATTGTAATTGTAAAATTGGAGGTGTAGGTCTATAAGTATTCAATTCGAAGTCAAAGTGCAGGAGGGTAGTCCCCTTTTATAGTGCAGAAGGTAAGTAAAAAAAAGGTAAGAAAATAGTTCTGCAATCAATCACTTAAAGTCTCCCTTTAGTTAAGGGATTCTGATTTCAAATAGGTAGAAGACAACTAAGGAAAGAATTTGATTAAATCTTTTCCAAAGTAATAGAAGAAGGATAAATACATAAGGTTTATTTAAGGCAAAAGTCCAATGGTACATGGTTTGTGAAAAAATAAGGAAAGGGAATCAATCAAACAACCAGTAAAAATCAAAATTTCAGGCTTTGTACGAATTAACCAAGTCAAGAAAAGGTAAAGGAGGTTCAATTAAAGAAAATCAGTAACAATCAGTCAAGCCCTATTAAAAGGAATCAATAGTTGGCAAAACCGTTTTTGAAAGAAGAATTTCTCATATATAAAGCACACAAATATCAAACAAGAAGAGGTTGTCATGATGATTAAAAAAGATCATCATAGAAAGAGTTCAGAGTCATAACAAAAGGTTCCAGTTCAATTTATAGACTCAAAACGAGTCTGAGAGTCCAGGGTTCCAAAGTAGAACCCTAACCCGAACACCAAATCAAACTTGCCAAAGCAAAACCCCCAAATCCTAATGTTTCAACTTGAATTAGACACAAAGATGAGAAGGCAAGCCATTGAAACAGACTCTTAGGTCTCTTTTAGAGACTCATGAGAAACCAACGGACATGATGGCAGGTTTGAAGCAACAAAGTAAAATTTTGATTTAAAGAGCATAAAGAACATATTTAAGAAAAGTCAGAACTTAAGCAAGTTCAGAAGAGAAGAAGGGTGATATAAGCTTAAGAAACAGTAGTGAGACATGCTTAGAACTCAAACAAAAATCCAGTGAAGCAAACAAAGTTAAAGAACCCAACAAGAAACGCATACAGTAGAAGAATACTGGAAAGTATAGCAAAGAACATATAGGAAAACATAACAAATATTAACATGCGAGCCTAATCTAGAGGCACAGTAGAGTACGAAGGTACAGAAGAGTCATGTGTAGTAGAAAGAAAATAGAAGAACAACATATGCGTGGTAAAAAAGAAAACACACGAGCATAATATAGACAAACACACATAAGGAAAAGAAAAGAAGAATCAGAAAGATGTTTTGAAAACCTTTCAGAAACCCTAAATCATAGAGAAGAAATTTTAAAAGAAAATTTTGGGGAAAACACTTTAAAAGTCTAGTAGAACACAAATGTCGCATAGATCTAAAAAAAATAAATAGAGAAAAACCTCGAATAGCTTAGGATTTCAAAGAAACCCTAGAAATGAGAAAGGTTTGGAAGAACGTCCGATCCGGAGTCGGTTGAGTTAGAAACAGGCTCTAGCGCTTTGGATACGCCGGAGCAGGCCGGAGAAGCCATAAAACTATAGATCTGAGAGGATCTGAAGGAGAACCATCGAGGTTAGTCTTCAAAGCTTCGAACACCCAAGGTCTAATGGTGGAGGGGGTGAGTACAGGCCATCCATGGCCTGAGAAGCCATGGATTCCGGTAGAGTAACAGTTGAAAAGGGTGGAAGTCGACTAGGGTTCCAAAGAACTTTGAGAGAGTTTGAGAGATGATGGGATTCAAAGGCAATGGAGAGATGGAAATGGGGGAATTAGGGTAGTAATTTAGGCTTAATTATGGAACAGTGAATAATGGTCGTTGATCTTTAAAGATCAACGGCCTAGATTTAAGAAGGTAGGTGGGGAACCGGGTTGGGTTATTTGAATGGGTTATGGGTTGGGTCAAAATTGAAATTGGGCCGGTTCAGCTGGGGTAAGGATTGGTTCAATTTAAGGGCTAAAATTAAAATGTAAATAGGCTGTAATTGAAATGGAGTGAGGCTAAATGTTAAATAGCCAGTTTTTCCCCTTTATTTTATAAATAATAGTAAAAATAATTTTAAAAGAAAAATTAAGAGTATTGAGCCAGTTAATAGTATATAAATATTAATTAAAAAATATTTGAACCAATTTTACAGTTATAAAATACTATTAAATCTTAAAGTATGCTAAAATTATAATTATATGCAATTTGGATTTAAAATACCAAATAAATTCGTAAAAAATATGCCAAAATTATCTTAACTATATCTTTATATAAATATAAGAATAAAAATAAGTTATTCACCAAATTGATGATTTTGGGAATAATTATGAATTTTGTACTGCTAAAATAGATAATAAATTGATTTAAAAAATCTTTAAAAATTAAAAAAAAATACTAAAAAACTTGGGTATCCTTATAATGCATATATATGTTGTTTTGAAAGCATTTTGTACATGAAAAATACATAGGGAAAAATTGGGTATCAACACCCTTATCTGTTATTCTCTCTTTACATAAGTCTAATCTCTGACTCCATACTTGCATGAGTCTAATCTCTGACTCTACATTTGCATGAGTCTAAGCCCTGATTCCATATCTGCATAAGGTTAAGCTCTTTTTCATTTGCATGGGACTAAGCCCTATCCCGAATCTTGCATGAGGTTAAGCTCTACCTCTATTTGCATAAGGCTAAGCTCTGCCTTCCATTTGTATGGGACTAAGCCCTGTCCAGAATCTTGCATGAGGTTAAGCTATACCTCCATTTTCCATAAGGCTAATGTCACGCCCCGAACTGGGGGGGGGGGGCGAGACCGGCACCCGGTACCTTACTCAACCGAGCACCAACTTGCAATTAAGGGATTTTGAACATATGATGTCATACTTTTGGCCATGGGCCACATTGCAAGACGATAGCGAATGCTGACTAAATATCAATATAAAACTTGGCCGACAAGGCCGTCATATTTATTACAGCTGACAAATTAACCAAATATACATACAAGGTCTGAAAGCCCAACATACTGCACTAACTGACAAGATATGTCTATAAGCCTCTACTAATGGATATACTGTGATAGGAACGGCTCTCTGACCTACTTATGACACACACACACACACACACACACACACACACATATATATATATATAAGATATACATAAGGCTCTAAACCCGGAAACTCCGAAAGGCATGGAGCTTACAGATCAAGCTGAACTCGGGGAATACTTATTCAAGAGGCCTACTCGTCTGTCTGTCTAACCTGCACGTATGAAATGCAGTGCCCCCCGAAAAAGGACGTCAGTACGAAATAATGTACTGAGTATGTAAGGCAATATACTGAAAGCTGAAACTGAACTGATAATATAATAAATGCAAGTAGCTGGAAGTCAATAATAATCTGAAGATATGCTTACTTGCTGATACTGACTTAATTCTTTCAATATAATAAGTAAAATAGTTGTCCGGCCCTATAAGGCTTGGTATATATATATGTATATAAATAACTGCTCTGCCATAGTAGGCTCGCTCATAAGTGCTCGGCCTTACTAGGCTCTGTGTCTCGATCAACTGGGCTCGCTAATAAGCGTTCGGCCACAGTGAGATCGGTATATATATATATACATACATACATATATATATATATATACATACATACATACATACATACATACATATAACCGCTCTGCCGTAGTAGGCTCGCTCATAAGCGCTCGGCCATACTAGGCTCTGTATCTCGACCAACTGGGCTCGCTCATAAGCGCTCGGCCACAGTAGGCTCGGTATATAATTTACCATCTGATCATAGGTTGCCCAATAAGGGTCTGCCCATCGATTATAGCTCGATGATAATGACAATACTTTTAATACTATATATATATATATATATAAACTCTCTGTTCTCTTGACTTGAAGAAGGAAATACTCAACTGAATATGAAGTCCCGATAAGGAGAATATTATAACTTACAATACGAGGAAAATATACGCAATCTGCGATACTAGCAAAATATACGTAAATTTCGGGATACGAATGTAATGACGAGATCATGCCAAATGAAAGAAGAGCTTAGCCTTAACATACCTGGAGTAGGGAAAAATCCATATGATATTCTTGGGAAAGATTGTACCGTGCTCTCTTAAAATCACAAAATCCAGCTATGATTACACAGTATAATTTCGTAGGAGTTCCTTTACTAACCAAGAACTCACGTTGCTATTTTAATATGAAGACTTCTATGAAATTCCAGAAGTTCTTCTCCAAACTTCCTTTGCTAACACTAGATAACTTAAGCCGGTTGAATTCTTGTCCGCCAAAAATCACACCATATATCTCTTTCTGGTTGTATGTTATTATTTGCATCAAGTAATTTCTTCAGACACTTAATCCATATCTGCTATATATGGCACCTTTATATGAACATAAGAGAGAGGGTAACGAAAGAGCCCAAGAAAATCAATTTCCAATATATTTTGAACCTTGAAGGCTCAATTAGTGTTGTATGGGGCTAACTGTAGCCATCCAAAAACATGTCTTAAGACAGTAAGTTATCGACAGGACATATGCTCCAAAAGATAAATACGTATTTGTAGGCTATTGTCCAAGTGTCTTATTAACACAATGATCTAAAGGCTTAGTCACTAAATGAAAGAGAGGGGTTGCCACGTTTTTGGCAAGCTTATCTTATCCAAGACTTCAAATAATCCATCACCACTTATTAATTAACTAGGTAATGTCCCGTTACCCGGTAATTCAATTACCCGCAAAATTGAGAATTATTTCCACTTACTTAAAATATTACTCACTTTTTACATGCTTTATACACCTTACTATTATGGTCATGTGGTATCTTGTATGGTACTAGTCCATAAATACCGAGTATTTTAGCTCGAGCCGTATTTTATCCCAACATGCCAAACTTCCAAAAAATTCGTTTTCTTCAATACTACTTACCCACTTACCTTCACAAATTTACTCAATCACTTATAATCCTTAAAATCTCCAAATAATCTTTTCCTTGGACTGATGTCAATAACCTACGACAAATTCAACGTACATTACTGCATGGTACAAGATTGTCGTAACTTATTACTGCGAAGCTTAACATTGTCATAATATAATACTTCCGAATAAAATATCGACGTAATATTGTGGTGCGTAACATCATTCCCCCCTTTGGAACATTCATCCTCGAATGTTGACTGATGCTCTTATCATTTTCGTAACTTATAACTCTTGTGAATACCTTAATACTCTTCTTGTCATTTAAGCAGTTGTTCTGTGAATAAATCCAAAGTCTAGGGTATTTCCCCCTTTAGTTTTTTTGTTCATATCATGACATGTGGTCGAAATCTTCCTAATCTTGCAACTTCTGTTACCTCTTGTCATACAACCTGCATGACCCTGGCTTTATAGGTGCACTTATGCGATTCATCTTTTCTTTTTTCTTTTATATTTTAGTCAATCTCTAGGCCTTACTTTGTATATACAAGGTTTAATAGGATACCTCTCTGGGCCTTTATAGGTATACTGAAGTCCTTTGCTCGATACTTTGTAGAAGTTGTGAATATGGCCATATCTTATTTCATAGATCTAGTTACCCATTCACATGACTTTACTGCATTTACGTGGGTTATACTATACCATAATTTTTGCTTCAATCTACCTTTACTGAGGTGAGCTTACCAAGTTCCCATTTACTTTGTTTTAACTTACGTCTCGCACTGGCTCCTTATTTATTAATAACAGCTCGGACAAGAACCTTTACTTCCTCTCCTTGACGTTATGCTTGCACAATATTCTTGAATCATAGCGTATCTGTAAGATTTGGATAAATGCCATCACATTCCTCCTTCATTTATCGTATTCTTCCTTTACCATCCCATAGTCACTAGAACCACTTAATTCTGACTTAATGCCGCATTACTCCATATTCCCCCCTTTAGGGGATTACTAAAAGTTGAAGCCACGAGGATCTCCTATAGATGTTTTACCTCTTCATCTTTGGCATCGTTTCTCAACATCAATGATCCTTACTCACCTTGCGGCAATTTTTCTGTACCGAGGATGACAAATTCCCTCTATTGCAACAGTGACACTTAGCGTAACTGGCACATACAGTCTCTTAAGCTTAACTTTGCTCATATTGCTTGCTCTAGGGAAGCGTCTCCCTAAATGACTATTCTATGAATTCACCGTGAATCTTCTCCTGTGGTCCCTTCTATTACTGCCAGAACTAAAACTGAAATTCCCATGAGGCCGAGTACTTTCCAATCATTGAGTCACTAATTCATATTTAGTTTATCTTATTTACCAGTCCATACTGATTTCTATTACTCTGGGGATTAACTTTCCCCTCTGGTAGTCGTGTTGGAGTCAGGAACTTATTTCTCAAAATGAGGATATAACCTTATGGCCTATACTCTTTTATTGTCTTAAGGCTCATCACTTTTCGTCTCTTCCTTCATTTGACTGTAGGTTATGTAACACTCTACCGTTTTCATCCATGTATTTCATAATGCTTCCTTATCTCCCTTTTTATTACTCTACTAATATTTCAGCATACCCCTTTTCTTGTAAAAACTTCAATACGACATTCGTTCACTTTTAGCTCCCCTTTTCTCCATCTAATAGCTCTCTCTGGGTTGCTCAACATCCTCGCTCTACTAGGGATGAGAGCCATACTTAAGGTAATATTTATCCCATCCAAGCTTTCACTGCCTATATTCTGAATGCTAGTATTCATATCTAATTATAATATTCTAGGGTGCACTATCTGGGTGTCTCACAAGAAGATCTATTGGCACATTTGCAATATCCTTCGGAAATGTCAACTGACGTAATCAATTCATCCATCATATCTTCTTATACTACTTTTTTAACCCTCATAGGGCATATCTAGAAGGGGTGCGACCAATTGTATATACCTCTGTTACTATTAAATATAACTCAAAAAGCTTATGTTCCTCTGCCTCAATTATAAACGCCGTTAACCTTCATTAACTGGGTACCTCGTACCCTTTTTCACCTTGCTCCTTTTACTTGGTGAAATTTGTGCTTATCTTCTTAATCTCACATTGTCCTTCACCATGAATATGGATAGGCATTCTTGCCTTAAGTATTCTTATCAGGAAGCTTACACCTTTCAGTACACCCATGATCTGTTAAAGACCTCATATTTACTTATCGTAGGCAACATACAAAAATCCAACTCCTCTGACTTTGCTCTTCCACAACTATCTCTCTTTCCACCCTTCTTTTCTGATGTAGGCATCGTCTTATTTATAATAAATTAGAACTTCGGAACATGGATTCTTATAATTGTGCTCTACCACATGATCTAGAGTAAGAAGAAAGAGTGACAATCCTAAATGCCCTATATCCTCCTGCTTATAAGTGTGGTTCATGACACACCCATAAACAAGACTTTACTAGACACGGCTTGTAGACTCCCTAGGACAGAACTGCTTTGATACCATTTTTGTCACGCCCCGAAATTGGGGGGAGAGACCGGCACCCGGTACCTTACTCAATCGAGCACCAACTTGTAACTAAGGGATACTAAACATATGATGTCATACTTTTGGTTATGGACCACATTGCAAGACGACAGTGAAAGCTGACTAAATATCAATATAAAACTTGGCCGACAAGGCCGTCATATTTATTACAGCTGACAAATTAACCAAATATACATACAAGGCCTGAAAGCCCAACATACTGCACTAACTGATAAGATATGTCTACAAGCCTCTACTAATGGATATACTGTGATCGGAACGGCTCTCCGACCTACTCATGATATATATATATACATATATATATATATATATATATATGCACATAAGGCTCTAGACCCGAAAACTCCGAAAGGCATGGAGCTTACTGATCAAGCTGAACTCGGGTAACACTTATTCAAGAGGCCTACTCGTATGTTTGTCCGACCTGCACGCATGAAATGCAGCGCCCCCAGAAAAGTGATGTCAGTACGAAATAATGTACTGAATATGTAAGGCAATATACTGAAAGCTGAAACTGAACTGATAATAAAATAAATGCAAGTAGCTGGAAGTCAAAGATAATCTGAAGATATGCTTACCTGCTGATACTGACTCAATTTTTTCAATATAATAAGTAAAATAGTTGTCCGGCCCGATAAGGCTCGGTATATATATGTGTATAAAAATAATTGCTCTGCCATAGTAGGCTCGCTCATAAGCGCTCGGTCATACTAGGCTCTGTGTCTCGACCAACTAGGCTCGCTAATAAGCGCTCGGCCACAGTAGGATTGGTATATATATATATATATATATATATATATATATAACCGCTATGTCGTAGTAGGCTCGCTCATAAGCGCTCGGCCATACTAGGCTCTGTATCTCGACCAATTGGGCTCGCTCATAAGCGCTCGGCCACAGTAGGCTCGGTATATAATTTACCATCTGATCAGAGGTTGCCCAATAGGGGCCTACCCATCGATTATAACTCGATGGTAATGAAAATACTTTTAATACTGTATATATATATAAACTCTCTGCTCTCTTGACTAGAATAAGGAAATACTCAACTGAATATGAAGTCCCGATAAGAAGAATATTATAACTTACAATATGAGGAAAATATACGCAATCTACGATACTAGCAAAATATACGTAAATTCCGGGATATGAATGTAATGACGAGATCATGCCAAATGAAATAAGAGCTTAGCCATAACATACCTGGAGTAGGAAAAATCCATATGATATTCTTAGGAAAGATTGTACCGTGCTCTCTTAAAATCATAAAATCCTGCTATGATTACACAGTATAATTTCGTAGGAGTTCCTTTACTAACCAAGAACTCACGTTGCTATTTTAATATGAAGACTTCTATGAAATTCCAGAAGTTCTTCTCCAAACTTCCTTTGCTAACACTAGATAACTTAAGCCGGTTGAATTCTTGTCCGCCAAAAATCACACCATATATCTCTTTCTAGTTGTATGTTATTATTTGCATCAAGTAATTTCTTCAGACACTTAATCCATATATGTTATATATGGTACCTTTATATGAATATAACAAAGAGGGTAACGAAAGAGACCAAGTGTGACGACCCAAAGGGTCATCACCGATTTTCTCTTTCATTCCGTACTTCCGAGGCCTTGAAAACTCTATTTTTTTCTTGCCTCGATTTGTGTGTATAGTCTGGGTGCGTAGCCGAAAAGATTATATATTAAATTGTGTGAAAATTTTCAAAATATGGCTTTAAAATGATTAAAGTTTACTTCAGTTAATATTTTTGGTAAATATACTAGGACCCGTGATTTAGCAGTCCCGGGGGGTCCGTAGAAAAATATGGGACTCGGGCATGCGCCCGGAGTTGAAATCCGAGGTCTAGAGCCCGAGAAAAGAATTTTTCTGTGAAATTTTTTTTCTGAAATTATTAAGGAAAATGGAAATGAAAATTGATTAAAAGACTGTAGTATCGGGCTCGTATTTTGGTTCCGACACCCGTTCAAGTCTTATATATGGTTTAAGCGCTTTTTGTGAAATTTGGTCGAAATCGGACGTCATTTGACGTGTTTCGGACCAAAATATCTAAAAATTTAAGTTTATGAAGTTAGAATGAAAAATGATGATTTTGACGTTTGATTCACTGATTTTGATGTTCTTTTGGCGATTTGATCACCCGGTTAAGTCCGTATGAGGTTGTTGAGTTAGTGTGAGTGTTTGGTTGGGAGCCCCGAGGGCTCGGGAGTGATTCGGAGGTGGTTCGGGGTGTTTTTGGCCTTAGAGAAATTGCAGAAACTTCAGTTCTGGTATTCTGGTATGTTGTTCTACGCGATCGCATAGGAGCTCCGCGATCGCATAGTGGAAGTCTCAGTTGCCCAAACTTTGTTCTATGCGATCGCATAGCTTGGCCCAGTCTCTTCAATGCGATCGCATTTCTTCTACATGATCGCATAGCATTAGGCTCCACCAGAAATTTCGATTCCTATTTCTTCTATGCGTTCGCATGACCACTTCTGCGATCGCAATGGTCAATTTTCCCTTCCCCTATGCGATCGCAAGCCTCTTTTAGCGATCGCATAGAGTAAATATGCCCAGTGATTTTTTTTTAAATGTTCAAAATAGAATAGTTTCGGGACTTAGGCATTTTTCTCACGAACTCTCTTCTTCCCCAAGCTTTAGTACACCATTGAAGCCCCCACTCTTCAAGATCACTTGGGTAAGTAATTTTCCACTTATTTCCTTCATTTTCCTTCATTAATTAATGAGTTTCTATGTCTAAATCATGAAATCTAGGGTTGAAATTGGAAAAAGGGTAGAATTAGGGCTTTCAGTTTTCTTTGATTTAGACCTCGTTTTGGGGTCGAATTTGAAAACAAGTTGTATATCCGGGCTCGTGGGGGAATGGGTGACATGAAATTGGTTCAAACCTCGTGTTTTGACCAAGAGGGCCCGGGGGAGATTTTGGATATTTTAAAAGAAAGGTTGGGAATCTATGTTTAGGCATTGGGTTTGATTTGTTTAGCTATTATTAATATTGTAAAGTCATTATTTCATAGATTTGATTGAGTTGGAGCCGAATTCGAGGGCTGAAGCTACACTAGAGGCTTGAGTTGATTTTTGGAGTATTTGAGGGAAGTGTTTGATCTAACTTTGGCTTGAGGGAATAGGATTAGAGTACTATTTACTAATTGCTAAATGTTGAGTACGGTTTATAGGCATGGTGACGAGTATCTATACACCGGCGTCTAGCATGACTGTGAGTCCCTATTTGTGCTTATTTGGGATTCTGTAGCGACTCATCCTTGTTTAATTGATGGTTTCGATACAATGTGAATAGTATGAAGAGAAAATATGATTTGTAAACTCCTTGGAGCGTTGGCTCGAATTATGACATGGTTAAGAAGTAAGAAATGAACAAAAGAGAAAGAGGTGTAATTATTCACTTGCCGGGAAGTGTAAGTTATTATTGTTGTTCCCTTGCCAGGAATTTACTGTTTATTTGTGTTCTCCCTTGCCGGGATAGTGGTATTGATACTTGTTCCCTGGCCAGGAAACTTTTATACATGTTATGAATTGGGATCGTGTGGCACGCCGACCACTTATATAATATGAATTGGGATCGTGTGGCACGCCGACCACTTATATAATATAAATTGGGATCGTATGGCACGCCGACCACTTATATGTTATGAATTGGGATCGTGTGGCACGCTGACCACTTATATAATATGAATTGGGATCGTGTGGCACGCCTACCACTTATATAATATAAATTGGGATTGTGTGGCACGCCGACCACTTATATGTTATGAATTGGGATCGTGTGGCACGCCGACCGCTTATATGTTATGAATTGGGATCGTGTGGCAGGCCGACCACGTATTCTGTGTTAGAAGAGATCAGTTGTAGTTTTTTTGGTTTATTCCAACCGTTCTATTTTATCTGTTACCCCCAAAAGCATGTTCCCCTCCAATTCTTAATCATTTCTTTCCGCTGTTATTTTTGTAGTACTTGTACATATATATCTACACATGTTGATTTGTAGTCATGTCTAGCCTCGTCACTACTTCGTCGGGGTTAGGCCAGGCACTTACCAGCACAAGGGGTCGGTTGTGCTGATGCTACACTCTGTGCATCTTTTTGCACAGATCCAGGTGTTGGAGCAGCATTTAAGTAGCAGTAGCATTTTGGGAGCGAGCTTCCAGTCCAGGGATATTCGATGTAGCCTTGCTGACATCTACAGGCCCAGAGTCTTTTCTATTTTATCCAGTTTGTTATCATTGTACCGTAGCAGACAGTTCTATGCTTCATTTGAACCTTGTATTTAGTATTCTCTAGACGTCCGTGAGTATTGTGACACCAGTCTTGGGTAGAGGATTTGTTAAACTTCCGCATTTCTTTCAGTAAATTATATTTGAGACTTCCGCTTAATTGTTAAATGCTTTATTGTTGTTAATATTGTCGATGTTCGCTAAAGAGGTATTTGATAATTGGCTTGCCTAGCTCTTATTAGTAGGCACCATCACGACTCCCGAGGGTGGGAAATCCGGGTCGTGACAAGTTGGTATCAGAGCATTAGGTTACATAGGTCTCACAACTCACGGACAAACTCGGTAGAGTCTGAGGGATCGGTACGGAGATGTCTGTATTTATCCCTCAGAGGCTACAAAGTTAGGAAAGTTTCACATTTGTTCCTTCTTGTCGTGCGGTTCTATTTCTCAAGTACCGATTGAATTTCTATTATGTTCCCCCACAGATGGCGAGAACATGCACTTCTTCATCTACCGCTCAACAGTCCGAGACCCCAACAGCAGCCTCAGTTTGATTTGAGGAGGAGGTTCCCGTCCCAGCAGTTCCGGTGGGCCCAGCTCAGTTCCCAGAAGGGTTCATTGCCACCCTAGTTCTTCAGGACGTTCTAGTCCAATTGGTAAGCCTCATAGAGGGTGTCATTCGAGCGGGTTTGCTTCCAGTAGTTCCGCCAGCGGTGGCAGGTCAGCCGGGTATAGTGGCTCAGGCCGGGAGTGAGATCATTTTTCAGGAGGCGGCCAATGCGGCCCATAGAGTTGAGATGGCTCTAGCACGGGGAGGTGGTCATGGGTCAGATAAGAGGCCCCGTCAGGTAGGTAGGTTCAGTGGTACCTCATCTGGAGTTGGGGATTCTTATGGTAGAGGCCATTCTCCGAGGCCCTTTCAGTCAGCCCTACAGGTCTCACATGGTACTTCAGGTGGTCGTGTCTCTTAACCGCAGTCTTCTGACCAGCAGCTTTTTAGTTCACCATCAGCACCTATCAGCGCACCACCACTCCGTTATTCTCAACAGCCGAGGGGTTGTTACATGTGTGGAGACACGAGACATATTGCTAGGTATTGCCCTCGAGCTTCTGACAGCTCTCAGCAGTAGGGTCCTCGTCCTATGATTCAGGCATCAGGTGATCCCTAGGCCACCTAGCCAGCTAGGGGCGGGGGTAGAGGCCAGAGAGGTGGAGGTATGGATCATAGAGGTGGAGCTCGGACCGCCAGAGGTAGAGGCCAGCTAGCAGCCGATCGTCCCAGAGATATAGTTCAGGGAGGTGGGGCCCATCCCTGGTGTTATGCTCTTCCAGCCAGGCCAGAGGTTGAGTCTTCGGATGCAGTTATTACAGGTACTATTCTGGTCTGTGATAGGGATGCTTCAGTGCTATTTGACCCTGGGTCTACGTATTCATATGTGTCGTCCTATTTTGCACTCTGCCTAGTTATACCTAGTGATGTTTTGGGTATTCCTGTTTGTGTATCTACACTGGTGGGTGATTCTATAGTGGTCGACCAGGTTCATCATTCCTATGTGGTAGTGTTTGAGGGTCTTAAGACCCGTGTTGATTTATTTCTCTTAGACATATTGGATTTCGATGTTATATTAGGGATGGATTGGTTGTTCCCGTATCATGCTATCTTGGATTGTCACGCCAAGACCATGACTTTGGCTTTGCCAGATTTGCCCCGATTGGAGTGGAGAGGGACCCCAGGTCATACCACCCGCAGGGTTATTTCATATGTGAAGGCTCGACGCATGGTCGAGAAGGGGTGTTTATATTATCTGGCGTATGTTCGAGATTCCAGCGCAGAGGTCCCTTCTATTGATTATGTTCCTATTGTTCGGGAGTTCCCCGAGGTTTTCCCTTCAAACCCGCCGGGTATGCCGCCTGACAGGGATATTAATTTCTATATTGATCTGGCTCTGGGCACTTAGCCCATTTCTACTCTGCCGTATCGCATGGCACCGCCAGAGTTGAAGGAGTTAAAGGACCAGTTGCAAGACTTGCTAGAGAATGGTTTTATCAGACCTAGTGTTTCTCCTTGGGGTGCGCCGGTGTTATTTGTGAAGAAAAAGGATGGGTCGATGAGGATGTGCATTGATTACCGGCAATTGAACAAAGTGACGATTAAGAACAAGTACCTTCTACCGAGGGTTGATGATTTGTTTGACCAGCTTTAGGGTGCAAAGGTGTTTTCAAAGATAGACTTGAGATATGGTTACCATCAGCTGAGGATTAGGGCATCTGATATCCCTAAGATAGCATTCCGCACTCGGTATGGGCATTATGAGTTTTTGGTCATGTCATTTGAATGTCCCAACAGCATTTATGGAGTTGATGAACCGGGTGTTCAGGACTTACTTGGACTTGTTTGTGATAGTCTTTATTGATGATATTCTAGTGTATTCCCGTAGCCGGGAGGAGCACGAGCAGCACCTCAGAGTGGTTCTTCAGACTCTGAAGGATAGTCATTTATATGCTAAATTACTGAAGTGCGAGTTTTAGTTGAGTTCGGTTGCATTTTTGGGTCACGTCATATCAGCAGAGGGTATTCAGGTGGACCCGAAGAAGATTGAGGCAGTCAAGAACTAGCCTCGACCAGCATCAGCTACTGAGATTCGGAGTTTCTTGTGGTTAGCAGGTTATTACCATCGGTTCGTAGAGGGATTTTCATCTATTGTGGCCTTGATGACTAGATTGACCCAGAACGGTTCCTAGTTCAGATGGTCATATGAGTGTGAGGCAAGCTTTCAGAAGCTCAAGACAGCTCTGACTACGGCACCGATATTGGTTTTGCCCACAGGATCAGGGCCTTATATAGTTTATTGTGATGCTTCCCATATTAGGCTTGGTGCAGTATTGGTGCAGGATGACAGAGTCATTGCTTATGCTTCGAGACAGTTGAAGATCCATGAGAAGAATTATCCGGTTCATGATCTAGAGTTATCAGCCATTGTTTATGCTTTGAAGATTTGAAGGCATTACCTATATGGTGTGACGTGTGAGGTGTACACTGATCACAAGAGTCTTCAGTACTTATTCAAGTAGAAGGAGTTGAACTTGAGGCAGAGGAGGTGGTTGGAGCTATTGACGAATTATGACGTTACTATTTTGTATCACGCAGGTAGAGCCAATGTGGTGGTCGATGCATTGCGTAGGAAGTCCGCCAGCATGGGTAGTCTTGCTCATGTTTCGGTCAACCAGAGACCGCTTGCTTTGGATATTTAGGTTGACCAAACGATTTGTGAGGTTGGACATTTCTGAGCCTAGCAGAGTGTTAGCTTGCACGGTCGCTCGTTCTTCACTATTGGAGTGTATCCGTGATCGGCAGTTTGATGATCCCCATTTGTGTGTCCTGAGAGACACGGTGCAGCGTGGAGGTTCCACGAAGGTGACCTTAGATGATGATGATGTTTTGAGATTGCAGGGGCGAGTTTGTGTGCCCAATGTCGATGGGATTCGAGAGTTGATCTTAGCGGAGGCCCATAGTTCCCGGTATTTTATTCACTCGGGCGCCGCAAAGATGTATCAGGACTTGCGGCAGCATTATTGGTGGCGTAGGATGAAGAAAGATATTGTTGCATATGTGGCTCGATGTTTGAACTGTCAGCAGGTTAAGTATGAGCATCAGAGTCCTGGTGGGTTGTTTCTGAGGATTGAGATTCCCAAGAGGAAATGGGAGAGAATTACCATGGATTTCATTACTGGACTTCTGATGACTCGGAAGAAGTTTGATGCTATTTGGGTCATTGTTGATAGGTTGACCAAGTCAGCGCATTTCATTCCTGTGGCACTCTCCTATTCGTCTGAGAGGTTAGCTGAGATTTATATCCGGGAGATTGTTCGCCTTCATGGGGTGCAGGTATCTATCATTTCGGACCGGGGTACGCAGTTTACCTCGCGCTTCTGGAGAGCAGTTCAGTAGGGGTTGTGTTGATGCTATACTCTGTGCATCTTTTTGCACAGATCCAGGTGTTGGAGAAGCATTTGAGTAGCAGTAGCATTTTGGGAGCGAGCTTCCAGTCCACGGACATTCGAGGTAGCCTTGCTGACGTCCGCATGCCCGGAGTCCTTTCTATTTCATCCAGTTTGTTATCATTGTACCGTAGCAGACAGTTCTATACTTCATTCGAACCTTGTATTTGGTATTCTCTAGACATCCGTGAGTATTGTGACACGAGTCTTGGGTAGAGGATTTGTTAAACTTCCGCATTTCTTTCAGTAAATTATATTTTAGACTTTTGCTTTATTGTTAAATGCTTTATTGTTGTTAATATTATCGATGTTCGCTAAAGAGATATTTGATAATTGGCTTGCCTAGTTCTTATTAGTAGGCGCCATCACGACTCCCAAGGGTGGAAAATTTGGGTCGTGACACCAAGAAAATCAATTTCCAAATTCATTTTGAACCTTGAAGGCTCAATTAGTGATGTATGGGGCTAACTGTAGCCATCCAAAAACATGTCTTAAGACAGTAAGTTATCGACAGGACATATGCTCCAAAAGATAAATACGTATATGTAGGATATTGTCCAAGTGCCTTATTAACACAATGATCTAAAGGCTTAGTCACTAAATGAAAGATAGGGGTTCCCACGTTTTTGGCAAGCTTATCTTATCCAAGACTTCAAATAATCCATCACCACTTATTAATTAACTAGGTAATGTCCCGTTACCCAGTAATTAATCAATTACCCGTAAAATTGAGAATTATTCTCACTTACTTAAAATATTGCTCACTTTTTATATGCTTTATACACCTTACTATTATGGTCATGTGGTATCTTGTATGGTACTAGTCCATAAATACCGAGTATTTTAGCTCGAGCCGTATTTTATCCTAACATGCTAAACTTCGAAAAAAATCATTTTCTTCAATACTACTTACCCACGTATCTTCACAAATTTACTCATCACTTATAATCCTTATAATCTCCAGACAATCTTTTCCTTGGACTGATATTAATTACCTTACGACAAATTCAACGTACATTACTGCATGGTGCAACATTGTCGTAACTTATTACTGCAAAGATTAACATTGTCATAATATAATACTGTCGAACAAAATATTGACGTAATATTGTGGGTGTGTAACAGCTAAACTCTTCCTTCCCCTTGTATGAGTCTAATACCTGACTCCACATTTGCATGAGTCTAAGCTCTAACTCTATATCCACATAAGGCTAAGCTCTGCCTTCCATTTGCATGGGACTAAGCCCTGTCCCGGATCCTGCATGAGTCTAAGCTCTACCTCCATTTTGCATAAGGCTAAGCTCTGTCTTTCATTTGCATGGGACTAAGCCATATCTTGAATCCTGCATGAGGTTAAGCTCTACCTCCATGTTTGCATAAGGCTAAGCTCTGCCTTCCATTCGCATGGGACTAAGCCCTGTCCCGAATCTTGCATGAGGTTAAGCTATACCTCCATTTTGCATGAGGCTAAGCACTGACTTCTCTTTGAATGAATCTAATCCATGACTCCACATTTGCACGAGTCTAAGCTCTGACTCCATATCTACATAAGGCTAAGATCTATCTGCCTTCCATTTGTATGGGACTAAGACTTGTCTCGAATCGTGCATGAGGTTAAGCTCTACCTCCATTTTTCACAAGTCTAAGCACTGCCTTCTCCTTACATGAGTCTAATCCTTTACTCCATATTTGCATGAGGCTGATCCTTGCCACCATACCTGCAAGAGTCTAAGCCCTGACTCCGTTTGCATAAGGCTAATCCCTGCCTCCCCACTTGCACCGGACTAAGCATTGTCCCCCTTTACATCCATATTGCTCTATTTTCTACTACTATCTACTTGCTTTTCAATCAGGCTAAGCTCTGCCCTCCATCTCACAAGACTAAACCTTGTCTCGTTACATCACATTGTTGCATATCATGATCAGAAACATCGCCAATCTATCCAAAGGCATCATAGTCTAAAGGCACCATCCTCGTTGCTGGAGGAAACCATGTCATGGCTTGAGGATTCCCTAAATGTACATATCATTATTCAAAGGTGTCATGGTTCGGAGGCACCATTTTCATGGACTGAGAACATCATTTCATAGCCTGCGAATCCCTTATTAAATAATTCATGGCCCAGGGCGTCATAGTCCAAGGACGTCATCTCTAACATTCCGAAGACAACCCTCATGGTCCAAAGGGAATCTGCATCATGTTTAAATTTTCGGAAATACATTTGTAGCATCTTTTATCTTCATCTAACCAGCAAACAACCACTATCCTAGCCGGAGAAATCTCACTCCAGTTCCTCTAGCCGTCCTGATCCTTAACCGCTCATCGTAGCTGCTTCCACATCTCGTGTTCATTCTTACAATAATTTCATCGGCATACACCGCAGGTGAATCCAGAACTACACATGGCCTAATTCTTGTAAAACTAGGGATATGTAGGAAACTTGGAAATCGGAGCTCGACCTCTAATTTTCAAAGCATCCCATCCGGTCAAAATTGGCTATCATTTCTTTACCCGTAAACTCTTTCATCCTTCACGGGTAAAGAGGGGCAGTTATTGATACCCTATTTTTCCCTATATATTTTAAATATGCATAAATACCTTCAAAATAGTATATGTATGCATATATAAGCATGCACAAGGGTTTTATTATTTTTCCATAATTTTAAGGGTTTAAATTGATTTATTTATCCCTTTTTTATCCATAAAACCCCAATAAATATTTTTCAAATTATTGTTATGATGATTTACTCATTTAATTTCTACCTTTATGTCAAAATATGGCTAATATATTTTTCATGCATTTTTATAATTACATTATTATTTTTTTAAGCTAAATTGCATATAATTGCAATGTTAGCACTTTTAATGTATAATTATATTTTATATGCATAAATTGGTCCCTATATTTTTAAAATGTTAATTATATATTTTAAATCATTTTGTCACCATGAATTATTTTCTAAAAATTACCCATTATTATTTATAAATTAAAATGGGGAAAATTGCCTATTTAAATTATAGCCAGATTTGGCTTTCAATTGTAGCCAAAATCGGACCAATTCCCAGCCCAAATGTCTAATTACACAACCCGACCCAGACCCTATTAATCCTTACCCAAACTCGAAACCCACCTACCCGGTTGAATCCTGACCGTTGATCTCCCAGATCAACGTCCAAGCAAGCCCCTTCCTTTTTTAATCCTAAAGACCCCCTAACCCTAATCATTCTTCCAATTTCGCCGCCCTCAAACTCTCTCATCTTCGGTCTTCTCTCTCAACCTAACCCTAGACTCTATCAAACGCCTCCTTCTCCGGTCATCTCTGGCGACCTCCTTTCAACCCCAAGCCTTCAATGGGTCTCTCATCGCCTTGCTCGTCATCTCTAAGGCCCTCAAGGGTCCTAGGCCATGTCGAGCTGGATCTAGGGTTTCTGTTTCTATTGTTCGAGGCTTCTCTGGTGTGACTTTGGGCAAAATCACACCATATGTGTTACGATTTGTGAAGTTTGCAACAGGTTCTTTCGTTTCTATTTGGGTTTCTTTTGAAGCCCTAACTCTCGTTTGAATATCTTAGATCTGTGTTATTTTTAATGCTTTAAGAATGTTTCCTTCTATGATTTTCTTATTCTCGAGCTTCTTTTGAAAGATTCTCAAATTTTAAACATTTTTACTTCCTTTAAAAATTAGGGTTTCTCGGAATTTCTTCTATACTTGTTTTAATTGATTTTCTTTATGATTAAACCTCATTCCTTGATTGTTTTGACTGATCCTATGTTCCTACTACTTTTTAACTCGACTCTGTTAAAAACCCTAATTTCTAGGATTTTCTTTGCCTTGGTTCTGTGGGTTTGCCTGTTTACTTGACTCTTGTTAATCTCCCGTGGTTACCATGCTTTGAATGTGTTTTATTGAATCCTTAGCTACTTATGTCACTTCAGTATGACTATGCTCATTTTTCTTGTCCATCTCTTACTTTTCTCTGGCAATATGACTAACCTTGCCATTTGCTACGTCTATTTGATCTTCTCTATTTATATGTTGAAAATACAGAATCATGACTCCCTCTTGATTGATTCTGATTTCCTTAATTGTTGGTGATTGAAAGGTTTTCTTTTAAAGCCCTAAAAGCTTTGCCCCGTCTGTTTAAGATAACTAATTTCACTACCATATTTGTTATGATACTTTATTGTCCTTAATTAAGGTTTTACGAATTTAGTCCTAATCGACTACTCTATGCTTACTGAACCTTGACCCCTTCCTTATTTAGTCATTCACTGATTTTTCTTCTTGCCTTAGATGATACTGAATCTTCCTGTTTAATTTGGTTCCCTTAACTTAAGGAAGTATTTACTTGATTCTCTAATTGATTGATTCTGAGTTCAATTATTGTACTACTATGAATCTTACCTTATTTCATTACCTACTTTCAACTATAAATACACTAAGTCTTTCATTAACACAGACACGAACACTGGTTTTCAAAAACTACCTCTCTACTAAAAAACTCTGCTCTCCTTCTCTCTTGTGCTACTTGCTACTATTAGCTGGCTGAAAGCCAAGGCTAATCATCTGTGATCTTTGGTTCTTTCATTTTGCTTACTTCTACCTTCACTTATATGTCCTAGTTTTGATTTAAAGCTCCAACAACAATATGCCTCTCTTTTTGTTTCAGTTTCTTTTATTTCTAGCTTGCTTCTACTTGTGATTTTGTTGTGCAACTTGTAGTTAAGTTATATTATCAGCATGTTATCATGTCTCCCTTTCCCTTTAGATCAATGTATTACCTTATGTGTGTTTAAAAGCATGCTTTGTCAACTGTCTTTTATTTCTTGTATGCTTACCATCCTATGAATCCCCAAACCCTTATCACCCTTTCTATGTGCTTGTATTTCTCCTGACTGGTGTGTGATTATGCCAGGGTCAATTATCTCTGAGCATTTCCATAACCAGTCTTAAGATCTTTGCTGGGTTGTGCAGCCAAATCTATATGTATCCCCAACCTTTTGACCCGTGTATGACTACTGAATTCTGCAAACTAGCTGTGTGTGATCTTTTATTAAGGTGTTAAAGCTTGTTTACTACTCCAACCTCTTTTCAAACAATCTTTGTTGCTTTACTAATTGCTTTCAAAACAGACTTTCCAATATAGTCTTTAATAACCTTTTTCCAACTCGTGCCATGCACTTCCACTTTACTCTTAGTCAATAAGTTATTCCCTCACTAGTATGTGTACTGCTTTGGGATCCTTTGAGAGCCCTCTGAACTCTGTCATACTGAGACTGCCTTTCCATACTGCACTTGTTCAATTCTTGGTTGCTAAGTCTAGGAGTCAGCACTGCCTGGGGTCCTTGAGGCCTTTAGGGAACTTTGATGCACCTAGACTCTGATTTGTCAATGGAATTGAGGCATACGAGACCATTGGAGGCTTTGGGAAACTTGGGCCTAATTGTAGGCTCTCTATATAATAGCTTCTTAATTTTTCTATTTTACTTATGATCATTGTCCTGTAAAAATTTATAAATAGATATTTGGGGTATTTAGTAAAAGGGGTGGGTAGATGTATACTTTATGGGATAATATGGGTAGAAAACCTGCTCTTAGGATCTTACCTTTTTAAATCAACCTACTTTGTGCAATAGAAAACATGTTCATAAGGATTTACTCTTTGAAATCTGATTGCTTTGCCTAATAGAAATCATGTCTATAGGATCTCACTTCTAATTTCGTTTGCATCAGATAGAAATCATGTTCATAAGGTTTTGCATTCTATCATGTTAAAAACCATGTTTATAGGTTCCAAACAATCACGCCTTAAATTAGTAGATGCCATGCCTATAGGACTCGACCCCGATTCAATTTTAATAAGCATTCATGTATGTTGCTGCAAATCGAGTAAAATCAGCGATCCACCTGGATGTCATGCCTATATGACTCAACTCTGATCCAGTTTTATTAAGCATTTCTGTATGTTGCTAAAATCAGTAATACGCCTAGATGTCATGCCTATAGGGATCTATACTCACAATTCTGTCTGCTAATTTATTTTGGCCTAATAAATCAACTTCATCACGCCTAGTTCATTTTTAAAACTGGTCTTATCAAGTGTCAAGCATTTTCTGAAACAAGTTCTTTCAAAATTGCATTAATCTCATTTGATACCATGCTTATAGGTATTAAAGGAGTCTATTTCTAGAACTTGTTTATTCCTGCATTAATATCGGCACTGTATGTTGCATATATGCAAGCCTTAGGGCATTTTCAAAACTGCATTCCCCTAAAGCTCTTTCTTCGCCATTTAATGTTTCTGATTCTAATAAATTTTAAAAAAGTCCCTAGGCAACTTCTAGGTTATAACTTCTGGGTATAAAAATATGGTCTATTTTTGCATCGTCACTTAGAGATCCTATTTTAGGACTTTGATTAATAGAGACCTTAACTTTGTTTGAGTCGTGCTGCTTGTATGTTTACTTGTGGAGGAAAATTGAGTCTTTATCTACTCTTTCCTGTTCTTATTTGCTCAAAGTCCTAATTGTTTTGCTTTTCGCCTTAGAATTTTCACCTTTAAATCCTTAGTGGTTTGTCTAGAACTACCTATAGGTAGAGGTCCTAACTCCCTCCGGGACCACTAAGAAGGGATGAGTAGCAGCACACCAATAGGAATCTGTGATCGACACTCACTTTGCATGACCAATAAGGGGATGGGAAGGGTAGACATGGATATGATGACCTATGCGCTAATGCCACATGTAGTCCCTTGTCAAGGAGTGATTACTGGGCATTGTACTGATGTGATTCCATAGGCTAACCAATCTAGAACCTCACTCTTCCCCAAATCCTTTTTGCATGAAACTTTTTTTATCCCTTTTTTCTTTACAAACTGTTTAAATTCTTATTTTTTTATACAATGCCCAACATGCTCTACTTGCAATTACTTGCTTCAATTGTTTTATTTATGGACTAATTTTTGAATATAAGTTCGGATGGGACACACATTTGTGGACCAATAGGGGTGCCTAACACATTCCCCTCAAGGTTACTTCGAGCCCTTACCCTAATCTCTGGTAATGCAAACCAACCCAAGAGTTAATCTCTCTAGGTGCCCTAGCGCACCATAATTCGTTAGGTGGAGACTCTTCAAATACCCAATTTCCAAAAGTAAATGAGTCGTTACACACCGTGAATGTCAAAACCTGGACTTCTTCCCGTGAGGAGGGGAAAAAAGGGGGCGCGACAGCTTACACCTAGACTTGGTAACCAAATTGAATAAGTGCAGTGTGAAAGGCCAGCCTCAGTATGCCAGAGTTCAGAGGGTTCTCAAGAGGATCTTAAGGCAGTACACATATTGGAGGGGGCGGAACTTATTGACTTAGGAGTAGAGTGAAAGTTCTTGACACAAGTTGAAAGATTTTAATGGAAAAACTGTATTAAAAGGAAGTTTGTTTGAAAATAATTTGGTAAAACAACAGAGATAGTTTGAAAAGAGATTGGAGTAGTGAACAAAATTCCAAACACAACATCTTTAAGATACGTTCATACACAACCAGGAGTCACAGAACCAAAGCAAGTTCAGTAGTCACAAACAGGGGGTCAAGGGATTTGGGGATACATAGAACACCTGATTGTAAACATATAATCAAGCAAAAGTATAGGAATTGGTATAGATATGCTCAGAAATAGCTGACCAAACACAGTCACAAAACCAGACATAAAGAACAAACTTACATACATGGGTGTTAAGGATTTGGGGATACATGGAGCACATGGTGGTAAACACATAACATGTAGAAATAATTGGTGCAGATATGTTTAGAAACAACGTGGAGGGGGTAATATAGTGATCTTAAGGAAGTGGAGTACATAACATGCTAATAACGTAAACATCAACTACAAGTTTCACAACAAAACAATAAATAGAAGCAAACTAGAAACAGAATGAACTGAAGTCATAAAAGAACCATATTGTTGTTGGAACTTGAATTGAAACTAGAACATACCAGTAGAGAAGACAATAAGCAAAGTGAAAGAGCAGGAGAACACAATTGTTAGCCTTGGCTTGCAGCCGGCTAACTTAGAATAGTAGCAAATAGCACAAAGGAGAGCAGAAAGTTTATGTATGAGAGAAAGGGATAGCTTTTGAACTAAGAGTGTTCGTGTCTGTGTTAATGAAAGAGTATGTATATATAGTTTGAAAGCAGGTAGAAAATAAGGTAAAAAATCAAAGTTCATTAGTAATTATGGGGACTTGGAATGAACCAGTCACAAAATCAAGGTAAGTACTCCCTTTAATTGAGGAGTTAACTTCAAATGGTAATAAACATGTAACAAATTAGGAAGGGAATCGTATAAGGCTGAGCATAACTAATAAGCAAATATTTTCAACATAGTACAAGTACACAACACGTTATAGAGGCTAGGTCCAGCATATTTCAATCAAGGAAAGGACTTAAGAAATCAATTAGTAGCATAATTGACTGCAAAATAAGGTCAAAAAATATTCTACAAGTTTAAAAATCAGTAGAGATATCATGCAAAATCAGTGAAAGATCAGTCACAAAGATTCAAGTATCCAAAAATAGAAAATAGCACTGATTTAGCACAACTTTACAAGAACAAGCACATAGCAAGCAAAAAACCAGAACTCTAAGAGGTCGAGTAGGACAAGAATCGTATATAAATTAGGGATTCATGTATACCATAGTCTGAATTAGTAGAACAAGCATGATACAGGTAGGAAAAGTGAAAAATCAGAAACATTGGTGAACAAAGTAGGGCAAAATCACACAATAGGCAGAGATAACCATAATTAGGAACTTTAACAAGAAATCATAGGGTAAAATCACATAATTATAGAAACACATTGATTAACTGAACACATTATCAAAACCAAACTCAAAAACCCAGGATTAGAACTAAGAAATTAGTTTTTTCAATATAGGCGAGTTGGAAAGGGAGTAAAATCATAGAATCGGTCAAAATATGCAAGAGATAGAAGTTTTAAACATAAAGAATCGGTTTAAACAATGTTTTAGAAGAAATTCCGAAAACCCTAATTTGAAGAAGGTAAAAACACTTTGAAATCGATGATTCTTGTAAAGAGTAACAAGGATAGTGTAAAACATCAAAGAAACAGACTCAAATTGTTTAAAAATTGTACAGATCTAGGAGTTGTAAGCAAAAATTAGGGTTTCAGAAGAAACCCAAGTATAGATGAAAGAACCTGTCAAAATCTCAAGGATCGTAACAAGTACAGTAGGATTTCGCTTGGAATCATACTAAAGTAGCCAAGAACAGACCAGATGGAAAACACTAGATGCAAGTCGGCGTGGCCCAGGGCCCTTGAAGAACTTAGATAAGGCAAGTGTGGCAATAGAGGAGCCATTAGAGGCTTAGGAGTTGATGGGAGATCACCGGAGAAGACCGGAGAATAGGAGGTCGACGGTTAAAGGAGCTAGGGTTAGGTTGAGTAGTTAAGAGAGGAGAGGATATGAGAGAATACAGGGGCGGCGGATTTAGAAAATGAGATAGGGTTAGGGGTCGTTTGGAATAAAAAAGAAAGGGATCAATACGGGCCATTGATCTGAGAGATCAACGGCCAGGATTTAATTGGGGCTGGGTCGGGAAGGCGGGTTCAGTGTTTGGGTCAGGTAGTTTGGTTAGAAATTGGATTGGTGTTAGGTTTAAATTGGGCTACAATTGAAACCAAATCTGGCTACATTTTAAATAGCCAATTTTCCACTATATAATTTATAATAAACAATAAATAATTTTTGGAAAATATTTTTGTGTACTAAAATAATTTAAAATATATATTTAACATTTTAAAAATATAGGAGATCAATTTTACGCATATAAAGGTAGTTATACATTAAATGGGCTAATATTGTAATTATATTCAATTTAGTTTAGAAAAATACCAAATGCAATTATAAAAATGCACAAAAAATAATTTAACCATATTTTGGCATAGATATAGAAACTAAATGACTAAATCACCACAATAATAATTTGAAGAATAATTATTGGGGATTTTATGAGTAAAAGGGAAAGAAATAAATCAATTTAAAATCTTTAAAATTATAAAAAAAATTATAATTAAAAAAAACCTTGTGCATGCTTTAATATACATATATATGATATTTTGAAAGTATTTATGCATATACAAAAATACAGAAAAATTGGGCATCAACATTATGCGCCACCAAATTATCTACTTACCATGTCCCTTTCCCCGTTCCTAATATATTGTCTTCCTGTATTAACTGCTACATGCTTATTGGTGCTTTCATGTTTAATTGCTTCTTGTTAGATGTTGTTTTCTTTATTGAAGGTATTAATTATTCCGTAGTCTCATTGTGTTACGTTATTGGTTTAAGTTGTTTTATTGGTGTTTCATGGTAAATTTTAGTTGGGCTCACTGTATAGTAGTAATTGGGTGAAGTTTCATAAGTGTATAGCCTTCTATTTGCTTTGGTTTGAGGCTTAAATATTGTGGAGGGTTTGAGCTAAATTATGAAATACTTGTCCTTATTATGTGATTGGTCTTGATATGGTGGGATCGGGTTGCATGTCGCAATAAGAGGAATAAGGGTGATATATTGAAGAGGAATAAGGGTGAAATGTGATTGTCTGGTGAGATCGGGTTGCGCGCCGCAATAGGAGTAATAAGGGTGGATTGGTTGGATGGTGTTACACGCCGCAACAGGAGGAATAAGGGTGATATATTGAGGAGTAATAAGGGCGGACTATGGGATCGGGTTGCATGCCGCAATAGGAGTAATATGGGTGAATATTCATATTGTTACTGATTATATGGTGGGATCGAGATGTGCACCGCATCATCTTGTTGTTTATGTATCCTTATTCTGCTGTGATTCTATTCTGTAGCATGGTAACTCTCTTAAGGATTGGTTATAGCTAAGTACTGGAAAGATAATTGAGTCCCGTATTTATTTTTGCCGCAAGTTACTATTTCGTTGTGTTCCGTATTTCCTTTTTTGTTTTATTATATATTGTATGTAGGTTATATTGCAAATGCTCACCGTAGCCTCGTCACTACCTCATCGAGGTTAGACTCGGCAATTACCAGTACAAGGAATCGGTTGTACTGATACTGTACTCTGCACTTTCTGTGCAGATTTAAGGGATGGTAGTGGCTGATCTAGAGGTCGGTTGCAGATACTTCATCGAGGAGACCCAAGGTAGTCTTGTTGGCATCCGCAGGCCCTGGCGTCCCCTCCTATGTTCTACCTTATTGTTTTCTCTTCTTTCGAAAAAGATGTAATTTCTTTCAGACTAATGTTTGTAGATATACATAGTGTGTTCGTGGATTGTGACACCAGTTTCTAGGTGGTAACGGTTTCGAGATTATTAATAGTTTATAGATAATGGGTTAATTATGTACTTCCGCATTTATTTCAGTTTGATTTAGCTTTGTTAACTTTAAACTATAAAATATAAATGAAAAGGTGAATTTCACTCTAACGTTGGCTTGCCTAGCGAGTGCGATGTTAGGCGATGTTAGGCACCATCACGAACCCAACGGTAGGAAATTCGGATCGTGACAAGTTGGTATCAGAGCACTAGGTTTCCTAGGTCTCACAATTCATGAACAAGCTTAGTAGAGTCTGAGGGATCGGTACGGAGACATCTGTGCTTATCCTCCAGAGGCTACAAAGTTAGGAACATTTTCACTTCTATTCTTCTCTGTCGTGTGATTTGATCTCTCAATGATAATTGAACTATGTACTTGTGTTCCTTCACAGATGGAGAGAACACGTACCGCTTCATTAGCTGATCAGCAGCCCGGGCCCCTAGTGATAGCTCCTACGAGGGGTAGAGGATGAGGACGAGGCTGTGCTAGAGGCCGAGGTAGGGGCAGGGCTCAGCCTAGAGCTCGAGCAGCAGTACCAGCAGCAGAGCCTCAGGTAGAGTTTGACGAGGAGGCTCCAGCTTAGACCATTCCAGCAAGACTAGATGACGTTCCACAGGGGTTCATCGCTTCCCCGGTACTTCAGGATGCTTTAGTCCGTCTAGTGGGCCTTATGGAGAGTGTTACTCAGGCCGACATATTTCCTATAGCACCAGCCGTCTCTCAGGCTGGGGGAGGAGCACAGACTCCCGCTATTCATACTCCAAAGAAGATGGCTCTCAAGTTTCAGACTCCAGTTGCTCAGCTAGTTGGGGTAGTTTCGCTGGGTGTTGTAGCACAGGCCGGCAATGGATCAGCTATGCCTTCTAAGGCCCTATGGAGATTGGATAGGTTTACCAAGCTTTTCACCACTACCTATGGAGGTACACCTTCAGAGGATCCCCAGGACTATTTGGACAGTAGTCACGGGGTACTATAGAACATAGGGATAGTGGAGACAGATGGGGTCGACTTTGCTACCTGTTGTCTGTCAGGTTTCGCCAAGAAATGCTGGAGGGATTTTGGTTCGACCAGACCAGCTGGGTAGCCAACTCTCACTTGGGACCAGTTCTCTCAGCTATTTTTGGAGAAGTATCTTCCTATTACTCAGAGAGAGGACTATCGGAGGCAGTTCAAATGCCTTCAGCAAGGTTCTATGATTGTCACTCAACGAGACTAGATTTGTGGATCTGGACCATCATGCTCTTCTTATACTTCCCACTGAGAGAGAGAGAGTGAGGAGGTTTATTGAGGACTTGCTCAGCCTATTAGATTGCAGATGGCTAAGGAGGCATGAAGTGAGCTTTCTAGGATGCAGCCAATGTGGCCAGACGAGTTGAGATAGTTTTAGCTCAGGGGAGTGATCAAGGGTCTGACAAGAGGCCTCATCACACCGGTGGATTCAGTATGGCCTCATCTAGAGGCTAGGGTACCTTTGGTAGGGGCCATCCTCCCAGGCCGTTTCATTCAGCACTTCAGATATCCTATGGAGCTTCAGGGGGTCGTGGTCCTTATGTACCTCCTTCAGGGTAGCCAGCTTATAGTGCACCGCTAGCTCCTATCAGAGCACCTCCTCTTTAAAATTATTATCGCGGTCAGTCAGCCCGTCAAGGTCAGTCTCAGTTTCCTCAGTCGCAGTATTTAGATGGATGTTTCGAGTGTGGTGAGTATGGGCATATTTGGAGGACGTATCCGAGATTAATGGGTGTTCAGTTACAGTAATAGGGTTCTCGTGCCATGATCCCAGCACCGCCCGCTCAGCCAGCTAGAGGTAGGGGTCAGGGAACTAGAGGTAGAGGTCAGCCCGCTAGAGGTGGAGGTCAGGCCGTTAGAGGTGGAGGCCAGGCCACTAGAGGTGGAGGTCAGCTAGCTGGAGGTCATCCCAGGGATATGGTTCAGAGTGGTGGGGCCCAGCCCTGATGTTATGCTTTCCCAGCCAGGCCTGAGGCTGAGTCATCCGATGATGGTATCACGGGTACTATTTCAGTTTGCACTAGAGATGCTTCAGTTTTATTTGATCCAAGATTTATATACTCCTATGTGTCATCTTATTTTGCTCCATATTTGGTTTTGCCTCATGATTCTTTGAGTACTCATATGTATATATCCACAATGGTAGGGGATTCAATTATTGTAGATCGTATCTATCATTCGTGTGTGGTTATTATTAGGGGTCTTGAGACTAGCATAGATCTCTTACTTCTCGATATGGTTGATTTTGATGTCATTTTGGGGATAGATTGGTTGTAACCGTATCATGCTATATTGGACTGTCATGCCAAGACCGTGACCTTAGCATTGTTGGGGTTGCCTCGATTAGAGTGGAGAGCGACTCCTAGTCATTCTACTAGCAGGGTTATTCTTAAATGAAGGCTCGGCATATGGTAGGGAAAGGGTGTTTGGCTTATGTTCGTGATTCTAGTGCGGAGGTTCCTTCTATGGATTCTATGCTAGTTGTTTGGGAGTTCCTAAAGGTACTTCTTGCAGACCTACCGGGGATGCCACCCGACAGGGATATTGACTTTTACATTGATTTGGCTCCGAGCACTCAGCCCATTTCTATTGCACCGTACCATATGGCCCCGCCAGAGTTGAAAGAATTGGAGGAATAGTTGCAAGATTTGCGTGATAATGGCTTTATTAGATCTAGTGTCTCGCCCTAGGTTGCGTCGGTGTTGTTTGTAAAAAAGGGGATGGGTCGATGAGGATGTGCATAGACTATCGACAGTTGAACAAAGTAACCATCAAGAACAAGTATCCATTACCGAGGATTGATGAATTATTTAATCAGCTTCAGGGTGCCAAGGGGTTTTCAAAGATCGATTTGAGGTTTGGCTACCATCAGCTAAGGATTAGGGCATCCGATATCCCTAAGACGGCTTTTCAGACTCGATATAGGCATTATTAGTTCCTAGTGATGTCATTTGGGTTGACAAATGCCCCAGCAGCATTTGTGGATTTGATTAACCAGGTGTTCAAGCCCTATCTGGATTCCTTCGTGATTGTTTTTATTGATGATATCTTGATCTACTCCCGTAGCCGAGAGGAGCATGAGCAGCATTTTTGGATCGTTCTTCAGACTCTAAGGGACAGCCAGTTATATGCTAAGTTTTTGAAATATGAGTTTTGGTTGAGTTCAGTTGCTTTCTTGGGTCATGTTGTATCAGCAGAGGGTATTCAGGTGGACCCTAAGAAGATTGAGGCAGTCAAGGACTAGCCTAGACCTACATCAGCTATAGAGAACCGGAGTTTCTTGGGTTTGGCAGGTTATTACCGTCGGTTTATGGAGGGCTTTTCATCTATAGCGCCCCGATGACCAGGTTGACCCATAAGGGTACCCCATTCAGATGGTCGGACGAGTGTTAGGCGAGCTTTGAGAAGCTCAAGACAGCTTTAACTACGACGCCGGTGTTGGTGTTGCCCACAGGTTCAGGGCCCTACACAGTATATTATGATACATCTCGTATTGGACTTGGTGCGGTGTTGATGCAGGGTGGCAAGGTTATTGCATATGCTTCCCGGCAGTTGAAGATTCATGAGAGGAATTATTCGGTTTATGACTTGGAGTGGGCAACCATTGTTCCCGCGCTGAAGATTTGGAGGCACTATTTATATGGCGTGTCGTGTGAGGTGTTCATTGATCATAACAGTTTGCAGTATTTGTTCAAGCAGAAGGAGCTCAATTTGAGGCAAAGGAGGTGTTTGGAACTATTGAAAGACTATGATATCACCATCTTTATCATCCCGAGAAGGCCAATGTGGTGGCCGATGCTTTGAGTAGGAAGTCAGCTAGTATGGGCACCCTTGGGTATATTCCAGTTGGTGAGAGACCGCTTGCTTTAGATGTTCAGCCTTTGGCCAATCAGTTTGTGAGGTTGGATGTTTCTAAGCCCAACCATGTTCTAGCTTGTACAGTTGCTCGGTCTTCCTTATTTGAGTGTATCAGGGATCGGCAGTATGATGACCCTCATTTGCTTATCCTTAGAGACACGGTGTGGCACGGTGATGGCAAGCAAGTTATGATTGGAGATGATGGAGTTTTGAGGATGCAGGGTCGTGTTTATATGCCTAATGTATATGGGCTTCGTGAGTTGATTCTAGAGGAGGCCCACAATTCCCTGTATTTTATCCATCCGGGCGCCGCTAAGATGTATCAAGACTTGCGGCAGCATTATTGGTGGAGGAGAATGAAGAAGGATATTGTTGCGTATGTAGCTCAGTGTTTGTAGTTTCAACAAGTAAAGTACGAGCATCAGAGACCTGGTGGTTTGCTTCAGAAGATAGAGATTCCTAAGTGGAGGTGGGAGCGTATCACTATGTATTTCATTGTTGGACTCCCACGGACTCAGAGGAAGTTCGATGCAGTTTGGGTCATTGTGGATAGACTGACTAAGTCAACGCATTTCATTCCTGTGTCAGTTTCCTATTCTTCGGAGCGGTTGGCAGAGATCTATATCCGTGAAATCATTCGTCTTCATGGTGTGCCCGTGTCTATTATTTTTTATTGAGGTACACAGTTTACCTCATATTTCTAGAGGGCAGTATAGCGTGAGTTGGGTACACAGCTTGAGATGAGCACAGCATTTCATCCTTAGATGGACGGATAGTTTTAGCGTTCTATTCATATCTTTGAGGATATGCTCTATGCCTGTGTTATTGACTTTATAGGTTCTTGGGATCAATTCTTGCTGTTAGCGGAATTTGCCTACAACAACAGTTATCAGTCGAGCATCCAGATGGCTCCCTATGAGGCATTATATCGTAGACAACGGCGATTGCCGCTTGGGTGGTTTGAGCCGGGAGAGGCTCAGTTATTGGGTAAGGATTTAGTGCAGGATGCCTTGGATAAGGTTAAGATCACTGAGGATAGACTTCGTACAGCTCAGTCCAGGCAAAAAAGTTATGCTGCTTATAAGGTTCGTGATGTGGCATTCATGGTCAGAGAGAGAGTGTTGCTTCGGGTGTCACCCATGAAGGTTCTGATGCGGTTTGGGAAGAAAGGCAAGTTAAGACCTAGGTACATTGGGCGTTTTGAGATCCTTGATCGAGTGGGAGAGGTCGCCTATAGACTTGCATTACCCCCAAGCTTATCCGCGGTACATCCAATGTTTCATGTGTCCATGCTTCGAAAGTACCACGTTTTAGATTTTAGCACTATCCAGTTGGACAATTATTTGACTTACGAGGAGGATCCGATAGCTATTCTAGACCGCAAGGTTAGTTAGTTGAGATCGAAGAGTTATCCTTCGATTCATGTGCAGTGGAAAGGTCAGCCTGTTGAGACAGCTACCTGGGAGTCCAAGTCCGCTATACGGATCAGATATACCCATCTTTTCACCGGCTCAGTTACTTTTGACGAACGATTGTTTTAGAGGTGGAGAATGTGATGACCCAAAGGTCATATTATGTTTTAGAACTCGATTCCATGTTCTGAGGTCTTCAAAACCTCATTTTATTCCTCCTCGATTTGTGTGCATAGTCTGAGTGTGTATCCAGAAAGCTTTTATGTGAAAAATTGATGAAATAATAATTTTTGGCCTAAAAAGTTAATTTTGTTAACTTCGGTCAATGTTTTAGGTAAACAGACCCGGACCCGTATTTTGACGGTCCTAATGGATTCGTAGTAAAATAAGAGACCTGGGCGTATGCCCGGAATCGGATTCAGAGGTCCCAAGCCCGAGTAATATTTTTTTGTGAAAATTATAAAACTGAAATTATAGTGGTTTTGAGAAAATGATTAATAGTTAATCTTGTTGGTATCGGGTACGTATTTTGGTTTCGGATCCTGGTACAGGTGTGTTATGATATTTATACCTTATCTGTGAAGTTTGGTGAGAAAAGGGACTGATTTGACGTGATTCGGACCTTTGGTTGAGAAAATAAAAGTTTTGAAACTTTCTTGAAAATTTCATGCAATTTGGTGATAAATTCGTAATTCTAGGTGTTATTTTGGCAATTAGATCACGCGAGCAAGTTTATATGATGTTTAAAGACTTATGTGCATGTTTGGTTTGGAGCCCCGAGGGCGAGTGAGTTTCGAATAGGCTAAGGAGTGATTTGGACTTAAGAAAAATTGTTGGTATGCTTCAAATCTGCAGACTTCGCAATTTCGAGGTCTTACTCGCAAATGTGAGCCTCGCATTTGCGAAGCAGGGGAGGGATATGGGTAGTTCGCATTTGCAAAGAATAGGCTGCATTTGCGAAAGTCCTGGTTTGCATTTGCGATGGCAGCAGAAATGCGAGGATTTCGCATTTGCGAGCTTCGCAAATGCTAAGCTCAGATCCCAAATGCGACATCTGCAGCTGATAAGTTTTAGACTTAGATGGGATTTTTCATTCATTCTCCCATTTTTCAAAACCTAAACCACAAGAGGCGATTTTCCAAAGGCCTTTTCTTCCCCAAATCACAGGAAAATGATTCTTAACTCATTTCTTTCAATCTTTAACTTCTTTTTACAAGATTTCATCCTATAATCTAAGGTTTTTCATGGTGGAATTGGGGAGTTTTTGGGTAGAACTTAGGAATTTCGAAATTTGGGGATTCATACCTCAAATTGAGGTTGGATTCCAAAATCAATTGTATATCCAGACTCGGAGGGTGAATGGAGAATCGGGTTTTGGTCCGAATTTTGGGTTTTGACCAAGCGGGCCCGGGGTTGGTTTTTAACTTTTTAGGGAAAATGATGGAAAACTTATAATTATGCATTGGAATTTATTTCTTTAGTAATAATTGATATTATTAAGTTAATTATGACTAGATACGAGTGGATTGGAGGTGGAAACTAGAGGAAAAGCGATAATTGAGCTTTGAGTTGGCCGTTGGATTGAGGTAAGTGTTGTGTCTAACTTTGACATGAGGGATTAGGAATCCCCGACTTAATTGCTACGTGAAAATCCATGTGTGTGGCATATAGGTGAAGTGACGAGTACCTATGTGCCGTCGAATTATCTGCTTAGCCTATTCCTTTCCCCGTTCCTAATATATTGTCTTCCTGTATTAACTGCTATATGCTTATTGGTATTTCCATATTTAATTACTTTTTGTTAGATGTTATTTTCTTTATTGAAGGTAGTAATTTTTCTGCAGTCTTATTGTGTTACATTATTGGTTGAAGTTGGTTTATCGGTGTTTCATGGTATACTTTGGTTGGTCTCACTGTGTAGTAGTAATTGGGTGAAGTTTCATAAGGGTATAGCCTTCTATTTGCTTTGGTTTAAGGCTTAAATATTGTGGAGGGTTTGAGCTAAATTGTGAAATACTTGTCCTTATTATGTGATTGGTACTGATATGGTGGGATCGGGGCACACGCCGCAACAGGAGGAATAAGGGTGATATATTAAAGAGGAATAAGGGTGAAATGTGATTGTTTGGTGGTATCGGGTTGCGCGCCACAATATGAGTAATAAGGGTGGATTGGTGGGATCGGGTTGCATGCCACAACAGGAGGAATAAAGGTGATATATTGAGGAGTAATAAGGATGGACTAGTGGGATCAGGTTGCACGCCGCAACAGGAGTAATAAGGGTGAATATTCATAATGTTACTGATTATATGGTGGGATCGGGATGCGCGCCACATCATCTTGTTGTTTATGTATCCTTCTTCTGTTGTGATTCTATTCTGTAGCATGGTAACTCTCTTAAGGATTGGTTATAGCTGAGTACTGGCAAGATAATTGAGTCCCGTATTTATTTTCGCCGCAAGTTACTATTTTATTGTGTTCCGTATTTCCTTTTTTGTTTTACTATATATTGTATGCAGATTATATTGCAAATGCCCACCGTAGCCGCGTCACTACCTCATCGAGGTTAGACTTGGCAATTACCAGTACAAGGGGTTGGTTGCACTGATACTGCACTCTGCACTTTCTGTGCAGATTTAAGGGATGGTAGTGGCTGATCGAGAGGTCGGTTGCAGATACTTCATCGAGGAGGCCCAAGGTAGTCTTGTTGGCATCCGCAGGACCTGGCGTCCCCTCCTATGTTCTACCTTATTGTTTTCTCTTCTTTCGAAAAAGATGTAATTTCTTTCAGACTAATGTTTGTAGATATACATAGTGTGTCCGTGGATTGTGACACCAGTTTCTAGGTGGTAACGGTTTTGGTATTGTTAATAGTTTATAGATAACCGGTTAATTATGTACTTCTGCATTTATTTCAGTTTGATTTAGCTTTGTTAATTTCAAACTATAAAATATAAAGAAAAATAAATATAACTCTAACGTTGGCTTGCCTAGCGAGTGCGATGTCAGGCACCATCACGGATCCGGCGGTGGAAAACTCAGATCGTGACAAGTTTTTGGAAAATATTTTCGTAACTTTTTCTAGGGAAGTCATTTTTCTCTAATTTTAGGAAAATATGTATCTAGGAAAATATTTTCCAAACTATTTTGCACAACCAAAAAGTGAAAAATGGGAAAATATTTTTCGAAAAATATTTTCTGTCATACCAAACATGACTTATATCTGTATTCTTTCAAATAAAAAAAATACCATGATGTAGCAAAACATTTATTTAGGTGATAAATAATTAAATATATATATCGAGGAAGCAGATATAAACTCTGCTTCAATTGCAACGTCAGAGAGGGAACTGTTCTAATCTGACAGTTTATATTATCATCATCATACTATAATTATTTTCGGATGGAAGAAAAAGAAACGTGCTATATAAAGTCAAATAAAAAAACTATCGTATGCAAAATTATTAGTTTTAATCTAAATGATACTCAAAGAGTAAAATTAGAGAAGGCTAATAGTAGTAGCATCAGAGCAAAGCACCATTGTTTTTCATGGCAGTCATTGTGCTACTCACAAGAAGAAGGTGGTGTTGGCTTTAGACCTATACATGATATTTGTCTCACCTTTGCTGCTAAAAATTGGTGGGGATTGAGAACACAACAATCCTTATGGAGAGAGTGTATTGAGGCAAAGTACTGCAAAAGGATACATCCTGTGGCTAAGAATTGGAGGCACGGGCAGTACTCTCATATATGGAGGAGACTTATGGAGATTAAACATGTGGTGGAACCCATTATCCTTTGAAAGCCTATGGCAAGAGAATGCTCTTTTTGGTGGGATGATTGGTCTGGACTAGGACCGCTAGCTAAATTTGTGACTCAATGACCCAAGCCAAGAAAAATGCAGTTAAAGCAGGTCTACGATGGTGAGACATGGAACTTTCAGGAGGTTTGACAAGTTCTACCAAATCACATTTTGGAGGAGATCAAGAAAGTCACAAGTTGGTGAAGTTAACAAACTGGATAGGCTTATTTGGAAACCATCCAAGGATGGTAAATTCTCTTGTAAAACTGCTTTTCATGCATTGATACAAACTTGAATCACTTTCATGTCCTCCCAAAGAATATGGCATAAAAACTTCCCTTTAAGGTATCTTTCTTCATGATGAGGCTGCTTTTGAGAGGGTGATTACCAACTGATAAAGTGATAAGAAGGTTCGGCATTCAAGGCCCATCTAAATGTTATTGTTGTAGATATGCACAAGAAGATTATATTGCTCACATCTTTTTCTCAAGCTGGAAAGCTCAATACGTATGGAAACATTTCCGTCAGAGCGTAGGTATTACTATCTCAAGTAACTTAAAACAGACATTGACGAAGTGGTGGTTCATTAAGCCTTTGAATGAGGCGCACAGTTTTGTTCTCCAATGTGTTCCTTGAATTATCTGTTGGGAGTTGTGGAAACAAAGGTGTGCAGCCAAATATGTGTTGATTGACAAAAGAAATTGTCCCACATCGGTGGATGATTTCATTGGGGGGGGGGGATATTTCCCTATAAAAGGAGGCCTAATGTTTAGGATTTAAACACACCTCTCATTTGCCTTCTTATATTCTTAAGGCATTTGTATCTTCTCTCTTTAGCATTATTTCACTTGTATTTTAGAGTGGAATAAAATATTGGTTGTGTCCGAGGAGTAGGCAAAATTGGTCGAACATCGTAAATTCTGGTATTCCTTTTATTGTTGTTTTATTGTCTTATTTATTATTTGGTGGCTACCATAATTGTTGGTATAGTAGTTATCACTCATTCACACTATATATATTTGGCTTCTGCAACAATTGGTATCAGAGCTAAGGTACTATCTAAGTATGCTCTGTGGTTGCAGCATAGTCTGATCTTCCACATCAGAAAAGATTTATCTTGGTAACTGAGTCAAGGTTCTGTCTGAGTATTCTCTGTGATTGCAGCTTAGTCTGATCTTCCACACCAGAAAGGAAGTACTCTTGATTTGTGTCGTCGGTTATTAAATAATATTTGTGTCAAAGATGGGAGACAATAAACAAGAGTAATCTACATCAAGTGTCAACAATATGTCATCATTGGCATCTTCGCTTATGACAAGAATTGTGTCAAATGCAAAATTTACGGTAGAAATTTTTGATGGGTCAGGACATTTTGGGATGTGGCAAGGCGAGGTTCTAGATGTCCTTTTTCAACAAGGGATAGATCTTGCTATTGAAGAAAAGAGACCAGGTGTTATTGGAGAAGAATATTGGAGAATTATCAATCGTGTTGCTTGCGGTACCATTCGATCCTACCTTGCTAGAGAGCAGAAATATCCATACACAAAGGAAACTTTTGCAAGTAAATTATGGAAAGCACTAGAGGGTAAATTTTTGAAGAAAAATAGTCAAAATAAATTGTACATGAAGAAGAGACTGTTTCACTTCACCTATGTTCCTGGTACCACGATGAATGAACATATCACCAGTTTCAATAAGTTGGTCACAAATTTGCAAAATATGGATACAACTTTTGATGATGGTGACTTGGCCTTGATCTTGTTGGCATCACTTCCTAATGAGTACGAGCACCTTGAAACTACTCTACTCCATGAAAATGACGAAGTTTCTCTCAGAGAAGTTTGTTCGGCTTTGTACAGCTATGAACAAAGAAAGGGAGAAAAATAGAAAGGCAGAGAAGGAGAAGCACTAGTTGTGAGGGGTCGTCCTCAAAATCAAATGAGGACAAAGAAAGGAAGATCTAATTCAAGATCTAAACCCAGCAAAGATAAATGTTCCTTTTGTCGAGAAAAGGGGCACTGGAAGAAAGATTGTCCAAAGTTGAAGAATAAGGCCAAACATAACAATGGAAAGGCCATTATGGATTTAAATGTAGCTGGTTGTGATGATTCAGGCTTCTCATTAGTTACAACAGAGCCATTAACATCATCAGACATATGGTTGATGGACTCGACTTGTAGCTATCATATGTGTCCCAACAGGGATTGGTTCGTGGAATTTGAAGAAGGAGAATATGGAGTCATCCACATAGCGGATAATAGCCTCTTACCTCATATGGAATTGGTTCAATACGTTTAAGGAACCATGATGGAATGATCAGAACATTAATAGATGTTCGATATGTACCGGATTTGAAGAAAAATCTCATCTCTGTGGGAGCCCTAGAATCAAAAGGGTTCAAAATTATTTCAGAAAATGGAGTGATGAGAGTATGCTCCGGTGCACTAGTGGTAATGAAGGCCAATCGAAAGAATAATAACATGTACCGTTATCTCGGTAGTACAGTTATTAAGACAGCAACAGTAACATCCAGTGATGAAAAAGAGGCAGAAGCAACCAACCTATGGCACATGTGCTTCGGACATGCTGGAGGAAAATCCTTAAAAACTTTATCAGATCAAGGATTATTAAAAGGAGTAAAGGCTTGAAACTTGGAGTTTTGAGAGCATTGTGTCAAAGGGAAGCAGACAAGGGTTAAATTTGGTACAGTGATCCATAATACTAAAGGCATTTTGGATTATGTACACTCTGATGTTTGGGGTCCTTCCAAAACAGCTTCATTGGGTGGGAAGCACTATTTTGTAACCTTTGTTGATGATTATACAATGAAGAGCAAAGATGAAGTGTTGGGAATTTTTCTCAAATGGAAGACGATGGTGGAGAATCAAACAGACAGGAGGATCAAGTGTATTCGCACAGACAATGGAGGGGAATACAAAAATGATCATTTTAATAAGGTCTATGAAAATGATGGCATCGTCTGACACTTCACTATCAGACATACACCACAACAGAATAGAGTGGCAGAACGTATGAAGCGGACCTTGCTGGAGAAGGTACGGTGTATATTATCCAATGCTGGCTTGGGCAAAGAATTTTGGGTTGAGGCAATTACATATGCATGCCACCTCATTAATCGTCTACCATCTGCTGCCATTGATGGCAAGACATCATTTGAAAAATGGTATGGAAAGCTTGTTGTAGATTATGACTCTTTGCACGTGTTTGGCTCAACTGCATATTATCGTGTGACAGAGTCAAAATTGGATCCAAGGGCAAAGAAGGCTATTTTTATGGGGATTACTTCCGGAGTCAAAGGATACTGCTTATGGTGTCCTATAACAAAGAAAGTAATATTCAGCAGGGATGTTACCTTCGATGAATTTGATATGGTAAATAAGGTAATAAATGAAGATACCAAACAAGATGATGGTGCTTCTAAGCAGGTGGAGTTTGAGGAAAAATTTATTTTTTCTACACAAGAAGCAGAGGAGGAAACAAATGAAGATTATCCTCTGGAAGAAGAGCCAGTAGAGGAGATTCCAACTCAGGAACTTCAACAACAACTTGAATCAATAGCAACCAACAGGCCAAAAAGGACAATAATAAAACCTGTTCGTCTCATAGAGACGGTGGCTTGTGCCACCTCAATTGTAGCTGATGATGTTCCGACCACTTATAAAGACGTAGTCCAAAGTTCAGAAGAAGATAAGTGGAGGATTGTCATGAATGATGAAATACAGTCCTTTCATCAGAATCATACATGGAGATTGGCCAATCTCCCAAAGGGAAAGAAAGCAATTGGGTGCAAATGGGTATTTGCAAAGAAAGAAGGATTTCCTAACCAAGAAGATGTTCGCTACAAAGCAAGATTGGTGGCCAAAGTATATGCTCAAAATCAGGGAATTGATTACTGTCACACCTCCTTTTGGCGCTACCCGCGAGGGCGCAAGGGAGTTTTTCCAATTAATGGACAATCGAAACGGAATTTATTTATTTAATTCAGAGTCGCCACTTGGGAGATTTATGGTGTCCCAAGTCACCGGTT